>CM053560.1:130016018-130115625 GCA_028646485.1 Cryptoprocta ferox | reverse complement strand
GCTGGGTTTGGGGTTCTCTTGCTGCTCCCCTTCTAGTTCTTTAAGGGGCTCTGTTAGATTTTGAATTTGCACTTTTTCTAGTTTGTTGAAATAGGTCTGGATTGCAATATACTTTCCTCTTAGGACTGCCTTTGCTGCATCCCAGAGAGTTTGGATTGTTGTATTTTCATTTTCATTTGTTTCCATATATTTTTAATTTTCTTCTCTAATCGCCTGGTTGGCCCAATCATTCTTTAGTAGGATGGTTTTTAACCTCCACATTTTTGTAGGTCTTCCAGACTTTTTCCTGGGATTGATTTCAAGTTTTATAGCATTGTGATCTGAAAGTGTGCATGGTATAATCTCAATTTGTTTGTATTTATGGAGGGCTGCTTTATGCCCCAGTATGTGACCTATCTTGGAGAAAGTGCCATGCACACTCGAGAAGAAGGTGAATTTCCTAGCTTCAGGATGCAGAGCTCTAAATATATCTATCATTTCCATCTGTTCCAATGTGTCGTTCAGATCCATTGCTTCTTTAGTAATTTTCTGTCTGGTTGATCTATCCCTTGCTGTAAGTGGAGTGTTAAAGTCCCCTGCAATTAACACATTCTTATCAATAAGATTGTTTCTGTTTGTGATTAATTGTTTCATGTACTTGGGTGCTCCCAAATTCAGCTCATAGATGGTTATAATTGTTAGCTCTTCCTGATGGAGAGACCCTGTAATTATCATGTAATGTCCGTCTTCATCTTTTGTTACTGCCTTTACTTTAAAGTCCAGTTTGTGTGATGTAAGTATGGCTACTCTGGCTTTATTTTGACCTCCGGTCACATGATAGATATTTCTCCATCCCCTTACTTTCAATCTGAAGGTGTCTTCAGGCCTAAAATGAGTCTCTTGTAGACAGCAAATGGATGGGTTTTGTTTTTTTTTATCCATTCTGCTACCCTGTGTCGTTGGATTGGGGCATTCAGTCCATTTACATTCAGTATTATTATTGAAAAATGTAGGTTTGGGTTCATTGTGTTTTCTGTAGAGTTCATGTTTATGGTGGTGTCTCTGTTACCTTGTATTCCTTGCAACATTTTCCTCATAGAATCCCTCTTAGGATTTCTTGTAGGGCTGGTTTGGTGGTGATGAATTCTCTCAATTTTTGTTTATTTGGGAACACCTTTATCTCTTCTTCTAATTTGAATGACAGACTCGCTGGATAAAGGATTCTTGGCTGCATATATTTCCTGTTCATGACATTGAAGATTTCCTGCCATTCCTTTCTGGCCTGCCATGTTTTGTTAGAAAGGTCTGTAACCACTCTGATAGGTTTTTTCTTTGTATGTTAGGGCCCTTTCATCCCTGGATGCTTTCAGAATTCTCTCTTTGTCTTTATATTTTGCCAGTTTCACTATGATATGTCGTGCTGAAGGTCGATTCAAGTTACATCTTAGGGGGGTTCTTTGGGCCTCTTGGATTTCAATGTCCATTTCTTTCCCCATATTCGGGAAGTTTTCAGCTATAATTTGATCCAGCACCCCTTCAGGACCTTTTTCTCTTTCTTCATCTTCAGGAATTCCTATGATTCGGATATTGTTCCGTTTGATTGTATCACTCAGGTTTCGAATTCTCTTTTCGTGCTCCTGTATCAATTTTTCTCTATTTTTCTTGGTTTCCTCTTTTGCTATAACTGTGTCTTCTAATTCACTTATTCTCCTCTCTGCCTCTGAAATCCATGCAGTGGTTGCCTCCATTTTATTATGCACCCCATTTATAGCTTTTTTTTTTAACTCGACAGAGCTATTTTGAAGGTCCCTAGTCTGTGTATCAATAGCCTCTTTGATTGTTTTTCAAGTCCAGCAATTAATTTTATGACAATTGCTCTAAATTCTTGTTCAGTTATGTTGCTTAAAGCTGTTTTGAGCAGTTCTGTGGCTATGACTTCTTCCTGGAGTTTCTTTAGAGGAGAGTTCTTTCATTTCGTCATTTTGGCCATCTTTCTGTCTCTGGTCAGTTTTAAAAGCTCGTTATGCCTTGTGCACCTGTTAGTATTGCTCTATTGAAGGAGGCTCATTGACTGTCCAGGGCCTGTGGTTTCAGAAAGTGTTCTTTTAATGGTGTCTCTCAGTTTCTCTTGTTGTGCCTTTAATTATTTTACTTCCCTGGTCAGTGATATTTGGGATTCTCCACCATGTGCACTTTGGCTTGTTTCTTGAAGTAGCCCTGAAAAGGAATACAGACTAACATACAGGGAAAAAAAGCATGCAAACACTCAGACAAATCAAACAAACAAGCTAACCAAAAGGGGAACGGAAGTAAAGAAAAGGAAAGGAAAGGAAAGAAAAGAGAGAAGAGAAGAAGAAAAAGAAGAAAAAGAAAACAAAAACAAAAACAAAAACAAGGGGGGGACAGAGACGGCAAAAGACTGTGGACAGTCTAAAAGTGTATAACCAGCCAAGAGGAGAGATAAGAATAAGATAAGGGAAATATATCTGGATGGCAGGAGAAAAGAAGGAGAAGCAAAGAATAAAGGGGAAAAAAAGAAAAAAAAGGCAGCTCTCCGGTGCGGATGGGCGTGGTTTGGCATAGGTGGGTGTGTCTCGGGGGCTGCTCTCCGAGGCCCCGCCCTGGCGGTTGCGGGGAGAAGCATGGCGGCGGTTTAAGTTCTGCTCGAACCAAGCGTTGCAAGCCGCTCTTTGGAGTCCGATCTCCCTGTGCCCGCAGGCGAGCCGAACTGTATTCTCCAAGCTCTGCCTCGCTTCCAAATCCTAGTCCATGCCGTTCAACACCGTCACCGGAGATGAGATGCGTTCCTGCCGGCGGCCGGCCTCCCAGCCCGGCCCGCCGCCGCCACCCTCCTCGGGGCTTGTGCTGGAGGAAGGCCGCCGCCGCCGCCGCCGCCGCTCCCGGTGCTGCTTGGAGTGGATGCCGCTGCCGCTGCGCCCAAGGAAGAATTCGCCAGCCAGGTGGAACGCATTTCTCTCCCCGCACTCAGCAGTTATCTATAGGGAGATGGGCGAGCTTTTCCTCCCTGAGAGATGGTTCTATGAGCGTTTTCCGTCTCTCTTTCTCTTCCCCTGGTCTCTCCGGGGCACAGCGCGCTCTCCCTGTGTTGGGCTGGGGCTCCTTCCCTCTGCACCTCCGGGACCCGCCCATCCCCCAATTTCCCAGTTCACAGTCACTCACTCAGGCATCTTTGAGGTTGTCTTCTTTCTGGCGTCTGTTTCTTCTTTACCCCCACTTGGAAATCAGCGTATTCTGCCTTCAGTCCTTCTCAGTTCAATCGATGCGGGCGCATGCAGACTACAGAGCTCCCCACTTCTCCGCCATCTTGATTTTCTTTTCCAACCCTTGGTCCTTAATCACCAGCAACCACTAAACTGTCCCTGCTTCTGCAATTTTGTCATTTCAATATTGTATAAATGACATCATATAGTATGTAACCTTTCGATATGGCTTGTTTCAAGCAACATAATTCTCCAGAGATTTGACCAGTTGTTGCTTGTATCAGCAGGCCATTGCCTTTAATTGTAGTATTCCGTGGTACAGATGTAACCACAGAATGGGAAGCATTCATTCTCTGAAGAACATCTGTGTCGTTTCCAGTTGGGAATAAATGAGCTGCTATAAGTATTTGTGTAGGCAGTGTGTGTGTGTGTGTGTGTGTCTGTGTGTACACATGTATATAGAGCTTCATTTTTGTAAGGTAAATGTTCAGGAGTGAAAGTTATGAATTGCATGTAGTTGTACCTTTGGTGTGTTTCTGTCACAATTGTTTTCCATATGGTGGTTCCACTTTACATCTAACCTGTGATATATGAATAACCCAGTTTCTCTGCATCTTCATCAGCATTTGGTAGTGTCACTATTTTGTATTTTAGCCAGTTTGATAGGTACATTGTGATATCACATTGTGGTTGTAGTTTGCATTGTGTAATGGCTAATGATGTTAATCATATATTCATATGTTTTTTTGACATCTGAGTATCCTCTTCTGTGAAATGTCTTCTTATGTCTTTTTCCATTTTTTAAATGGACTGTTTTTTATTCTGAGGTGGAAAGTTCTTTATATATTCTAGATACTAGTCCTTTGTTAGGTATTTGGTTTGCAAATATTTTTCTCCATCTGTATCATGTCTGTTCAACCTCTTAACAGTCTTTTGCAGAGTTTAAGTTTTTGTTTTTAATATGTATTTTTTAGTGTTTATTTTCGAGAGAGATAGAGAGGCAGAGAGAGAGGGAGACACAGAATCAGAAGTAGGCTCTAGGCTCTGAGCTGTCAGCACAGAGCCTGACATGGGGCTCAAACTCATGAATGGTGAGATCAGGACCTGAGCTAAAGTTGGATGCTTAACCTTCTGAGCCACCCAGGCACCCCTTAAATTTTGGTTTTTGATGAGATCTGATTTATTAATTTTTCCTTTCACGTATCCTACTTTTGGTGTCATGTCTAGGAACCCTTTCCCTAGCCTTGTATTCTGAAGATCTTTCTCCAATATTTTTTTCTAAAAGTTGAATACATTTGCCTTCTATATTTAAGCCTATGATCAATTTTGACAATTTTTATAGCAAGTTGAGGTTGATTTTTCTTTATGAATATCCAGTTTTTCTAGCATTTTTATTGCAAAGTCTAACCTTCCTCTATTGATTTGCCTTTGTACTCTTTTCAAAATCCACTGGACATTTTTCTACGGGTCTATTTCCCCAATTTCTGTTATGTTCTGTTGATCAGTACTTCTATCCATCAATCAATATCACACAGTCTTGATTATTGTGTGATCAATATATCAAGTCATGATATATAATATGTCATGATGTAGGGTAGATTTCTTCCATTTTATTCTTATTTCTCAAAATTGTTTTAGCTATTCTAGCCCCTTTTACTTTGCATATATTTCAGAATATGCATACTTATATCTACAGATCTTCTTGCTGGATGTTTGAGAGGAATTGTGTTAAAGGTATATACGTATCCTGGGAGAATTGACATCTCTATTACATCCATGAGCAATCCATCCATGAACATGAGATAGCCCGCATTTTATTCAGTTCACTTCTGATTTCCTCTATCAGCATTTTGTGGTTTTCAGCATATAAGCACTGCACATGTCTTGTGAACTTTACACCTAATATTTCTTTATTTTATTTAATTATATATAGCAAGACATTTTACTTTTTGTTGTCTATGTGTTCATTGTTAGTATATAGAAATGCAGCTGGATTTTTTATGTTTATCTTGTATTATGAGAAATTACGGAAATCATTATTATTTCTGAGAGTTTTTTTGTGGTTTCTTTGAGATTTTCTACATATAAATTTATACTATCTGAAAATAGGGACAGTTTTTTTTCTTTCTTTCTGATCTGTGTGCCTTTTATTTCCCTTTCTTTCATGACTGCATTGGCTAGAATTTGTAGCAATATTTTGAATAAGGGTGAAGAGAGCAGACATTCTTCCCCTGTTCAAGATCTTAGGCAAGGGAAGTAGTCGGGCTTTCACTGTTAAGTGAAGTGTTAGTTGTAAGCCTTTTTGTGGATGCCTACAACTATTTATGAAGTTGAGGATGTTCTTCTCTATTCTTATTTTTCTGAGTGTTTTTAACCATTATCAGATGTCAAATTTTCACAAAGATGTTAGTCTACATTGACTGATGTGAACATGTGATTTTTCTTCTTCAGCCAATTAATAGGCTGGATTACAGTGATTTACTTTCAAATACTAAGCCATCCATATATCCCTGGAATAAATTTCAGTTAGTCATGGTGTCTAATTCCTTTTATATATTTCTCAATCTTATTTGCTAGATTTTATTAAGGATGTTTAGGTCTATATTCGTGGAGGTCATTGACTTGTGGTTTTCTCTTTTTATGGTCTCTGTTTAGTTTGGGTATCAGGTTAATATGAGCTCCATAAAATGAATTGGGAAGTACTCCCCTTTCTTTTATTTTCTGGAAGAGATTTGCATACAATTGGTATTATTTATTCCTGAAATATATGATAGAATTCTCCAGTAAAACCATCTGAAACTGGAGATTTCTTTTTGGGAGTTTTCATATTATGAATTTAATTTCTTTACAGTTATATGGGTTTTAAAATTATGTATTTCATATTCTGCATGTTAAAATTTTAAACATTTCCAGGTTTATAATTTAGCATTTTTTATTGTATTTACAAGGTTGTGCAACCATAACCACTATATAATTCCAGAACATTTTCATTAACATCAAAAACAAATCTTCTATGGGGCTCCTGGGTAGCTCAGTCCAGTAGGTGTCCGACTTCAGTTCAGGTCATGATCTCGAGGTTCCTGAGTTTGAGCCCCGAGTCAGCTCTGTGTTGACAGCTCAGAGCCTGGAGCCTGCTTCGGATTCTGTGTCTCCTTCTCTCTCTGCTCCTCCCCTGCTCATGCTCTGTCTCCCTCTCTCTCACAAAAATAAAATAAACATTAAAAAAAAAAAAAAACCTTCTAGGGGCGCCTGGGTGGCTCAGTTGATTGAGTGTCCGACTTCGGCTCAGGTCATGATTTCACAGTTGGTGAGTTCAAGCCCCGTGTTGGGCTCTGTGCTGATAGCTCAGAGCCTGAAGCCTGCTTTGTATTCTGTGTCTCCCCCTCTCTCTGCCCCTCCCTGGCTCATGCACTATCTCTCTCTCTTTGTGTCTCTCAAAAATAAATAAACATTAAATATTAAAAAGAAACTTCTACAATTAGCAGTGATTAATTATTCCTCACTGTCCTTGTCCTTAGCTGTCATTAGTATACTGTCTGTCTCTGTGGATTTATCTATTCTGAGATATTTCATATGAATTACATCATATAATATGTGACCATTTCTTTCACTTAGCATAATGTTTGAGTTTCATCCATGTTGTAGCATGTATCAGTAATTCATTATTTATGCCTGAATAATGTCCCATTGTATGGAATATATTTTGTTTAGCCATTCATCAGTTGATAGATATGGGCTATTTTCACTTTTGGGCTATTACGAATAATGGTGCTTTGAATATTCATTTAGAAGAGTTTTCATAAGTATATGTTGTTAATTCTTTTGTATGTACCTAGGAGTAGAATGTCTGGGTCCTATAATAACTTTAGTTTTAATTTTTAAAATATTTTTCACACTTACTTATTTTTGAGAGAGAGAGAGAGAGAGAGAGAGCGAGAGCACGCATGGACAGGGGAGGAGAAGAGAGAGAGGGATACACAGAATCTGAAGCAGATTTCAGGCTCTGAGCAGTCAGCACAGAGCCTCACGTGGGGCTTGAACTCAAGAACCATGAGATCATGACCTGAGTTGAAGTTAGATGCTTAACTGACTAGCCACCCAGGCTCTCCGATAATTTTTTATTTTAGTATCTTAGTGGGTATGAAGTAGGATCTTGTTGTAGTTTTGATTTTTGATTTTCATTTCTCTAATGACTAATGATGTTGATGTATTTACATGTCCTTATTGGCCATTTGTATATATTCTTCAGAGAAACGTCTATTCCAAACGTTTGGCTATTTGTTGATTTGTCTTTATATTGGTCATTTGAAAGAGTTCTTTATCTATTTTAGATACTAGAACTTTATCAAATACATAATTTACAAATAATTCTCTTATTTTGGGGCTTGTCTTCTTACTTTCTTGATAGGGTTGATTGAAGTAGCATACAAATTTTAAATTTTGATTACATCCAATTTATCTTTTTGTTTGTTGTGCTTTAGATATCATATTTAAGAAACCATTGCCTTTTCCAAAGTAATGAAGATGTACCTTATGTTTTCATGTAAGGGTTTATAGTTTTAGATCTTATATTTAGGTCTCAATCCATTTTGAGTTAGTTATTGTATATGGGTTGTGGTATTAGTCCAACTTAATTGTGTTGTGTGTGGATATCCAATGGTTTCAGCACTGCCTGTTGAAAGGCTATTATGTGTCTTAGCACACTTGTTAAGAATAAATTGCTTAAAAGTGTATAAATTTATTTTTGAACTCTTAATTCCAATTTATACACACACACACACACTCACACACACACACACACACACAATCTCTATACCACACCGCAGTCTTGGCACTAAAACTGTAGTAAGTTTAGAAACCAGTAAGTGTCAGCCCTTCACATTTGCTCTTCTTTTTCAAGATTGTTTTGTCTATTCTGAGTCCTTTGCATTTCCATGCAAATTTTAGGCTAAGGTCATCCATGTCCACAAAAAAATGTCTGGATTCTGGTAGATATTACAGTGAAACTGTAGATCAGTTTGGGCATGATGAGCTCAGTGTGACCAGGTGGCAGTCTTAACTTTCAATTCTTAACAATATTTAATCTTCCATTCTATGAACACAATTTATTTAGGTGTCGTTTGATTGTTTTCAATGATGCTTCTATAGTTTTCTATGTACAAGTCATGCACCTTAAAAAAACTGTTATGGATTTTATTCCTTTTGTTGCTGTTGTAAATGTAATTGTTTTCTTAATTACATTTTATACTTGTTTATTTCAAGTTGATACAAATGCAATTGATTTTTTTATATATTAACAGATGATATGTTTTCTGAACTAGTTATTAGCTCTGACAATTACTTTTTAGAATACTTGGCATTTTCTATATACAAAATCAAGCCATCTGCAAATAGAAATAGTTTTTCTTTCATTTTTCCCCCTTTCCTATATGGATGGCTTTTATTTCTTTTTCTTTTTTACTTACCTTGGCTAGAACCTCCAGTATAATGTTGAATTGAAGTGGTAAGAATAGACTGTTTCTTGATCCTGATTTAAGGAAGAAAACTTTCAGTATTTCAACATTAAGTATGATGTGGTCTATAGGTTTTACATAGATACTCATTCTTAGGATAAGGTAGTTCTCTTAATTTCCTATTTTGTTGATTGTTTTTATCGTGAAAGATGTTGGATTTTTAAAATTTATTTATTTATTTTGAGAAAGAGAGAGAGCACACAAAAGTGAGTGGGAGAGGGGCAGAGAGAGAGAGGGAAAGAGAGAATCCCAAGCAGGCTCCATACTGTTAGCACAGAGCCTGATGCGGGGCTTGATCTCACAACCATGAGACCATGACCTGAGCCAAAATTAAAAGTTCGGCGTTCAACTGACAGAGCCACCCAGACATCCCAAAAGATGTTGGATTTTTGTCAAATGCTTTTTCTTTATCCATGGAGATGGTCATGGAGTTTTTACTTTATTCTTATTATTACTGTGGCTTATTACAGTATTTGTTTATGTAAAGCTCACTTTCCTTTCCTGGCATAAGTCTAACTTGGTCATGCTATATATTACCTTTTATATGTTGCTAGATGTAGTTTTATAGCACAGTATTTTTGTGCCTATATTCATAAAGGGTATTATTGTCTAGGTTTCTTTTCTTGTGCTATGTTCTTTTCTTTGTCTGGTTTTGGCATCAGAGTAATTCATAAAATGAGTTGGGGAGTGTTCTCATCTATGTTTTTGAAGAGTCTGTGAAGGATTGGTATTAATCTTTTTAAGTGTTTGGTAGAATTTACCAGTGAAGTCCATGTTTCTGAGCATTTCCTCATGGGTAGTGTTTTGATTAGTAATTCAATCTCTTGTCTTATTATAGTTTTCTTCAGATTTTCCATTTCCTCTTGAGCCACTTATAGTAGTCTGTGTTTTTCCAGACATCTGTTTATTTCATCTAATTATATTGTATGTTGACATATAGTTATTCATGGTATTCCCTTATAATCTTTCTTTATTTTTGTAAGAACAATAATAATAATATCTCCTCTTTTATTGTTAACTTTAGTTATTTGTTTTCTCATTTGGTGTGTCTAAAGGCTTGCCAATTTTATTGACCTCTTCATAGAAAAAACTTTTAAATTTTTTATAGTATTTTTCAAGTATCTTCTTGTTGATCTTTTCTTTAGTTGTTCTACCTATTATTAAAAAAAAAGAGGTGCAAAGTCCCCAACCATTGTTGTTGAACTGTTCATTTCTCCATTCAGTTCTTGCTTCATGTATTTTGGGGCTTTGTTATTAAGTCCATAAATAGTTACAGTTGTTAAATCTTCTTGATTGATTGTCCTTTTTATTATTAAGAATGTTCTTCATTCCCTCTAGTCCCAATTTTTGTCTTAAAGTCTAGTATGGTAATTAGAGCATGCTATCTTCTTTTATTATTATTTGTATTTTATATCTTTTTTTGTATTTTTACTTTCAAAAATTTTTTTCATAGTGAAATTTGAATTTCATATTTGAAGACGGCATGCAATTGAATTATGTTTATTTTATTCATTCTGTAAATTTCTATCTTTTAATAGAGTGCTTAACCCATTTACATTTAATGTAATTATTGGTAAGATATGATTTATGTCTGCCATTGGCTATTAGGTCTTAAATATCTTATATTTTTGTTCCTGTATTCTTTTATTACTATCTTGTTTTGTGCCACATAGATATTTTCTAGTGTATCATTTATGTTTGTCATTTCTTTTACTTAATTTTTGAGTTTTTTTCTTAGTGGTTGCACTGACGAATTCTATTAGCATCTTAATTTATAAAAGTTCAGTTTGTATTAATAACAACTTAATTTCAATAGCATAATAAAAACTTGCTTCTGTATAGTCCCATTCCCTCCATTCTTTGTGTTTTAATGTCATAAAAATTAAATCTTTATACATTGTGAGCCCATCAACACAGTTAGAATTTTGCTTTATGCAGTTTATTTTTAAATTAAATATTCATAAAATTAAAGTGATTAATATTCTTTTTTGAACATATTTATACAGTTATCTTTAGAATTGTTCTGAATTTTTCATGCCGAGTCAAGTTACTCTTTTTATTTTTCATTATTTATTTATTCACTTTATTATTTATTTATTTGAGAGAGACAGAATGAACAGGGAAGAGGGGGAAGGAGGAGAGAGAGAATCTCAAACAGGCTCCATGCTCAGTGTAGAGCCCAATGTGGGACTCAATGCCACAATCCTGGGATCAAGATTTTAGCTGAAATCAAGAGTTGGATGCACAACCAACTGAGCCACCCAGGATACCCAAGTTACTTTGTTATTTCAACCCTTTAGTATTCTGCCTTTAGTCTTTCATAGTTTCCTTTGAGGAATCAGCTTTTAATCTTATTGAGGACTCCTTATATGTGATGAACCACGACTCCCCTGTTGCTTTTAATATTTTCTCTTTGTCTTTGACCTTTGAAGATTTCAGTATATTGTGTCTATTCATTTCTTTGTGTTTATTCTGTTTGTAGTTTATTGATTGAATTTTCAGATGAATGCTTTAAAGAAATTTTGGGAAGTTTTTGGCCATTATTTATTTAAATATTTTTTCTTCTTCTTTTTCTTTTTGAATCAATGAATATACATGGCTTGTACTAGAAATCTAATGAAGGTGAAGTTGTGAATTGATTGAAATGATATTTCCTGGTTGGAGGAAAATGTCCATTGCCTAACTCAGGTGTCAAAAAGGATTTTCCTCCACATGTGGATGCATGTGAAAGTGCGTGCAGAACATGTCTGTGGTTAGAGCTTGTGTAGTGGTGAAGACTGTGCTACCTGTGGACTCTTCCTTGGACAAGTGTCCTGGAATGAGTTACCCATAACTTTACAACACTATAAGGGCTCCTGTTCTATCACTTCAATACAACAAAATGCCAAACTCCATGGAGAGTCATGAGTAGAAAAAATGCTTGGAATTTCAGAGGAGAAAAATCAAGGTTTCCCCTTGAGATTCTGAGAGGGCACTCTATGATCCTTGCCAGAATTTCAAGGATGGATATGGTAGCAAACTCCACTGTTCAAAGCTCCATGAGCAAATGTCCCCTATAATTGTCCAATGATGACCAGTCATGTTTGGCACTTCATGACTACGTGAAAGTAACTTGCATAGGATCTGAAGTTGAAGGTGTGGCTAATATACACATACACATATACATTTGTGTAAACCTAATTTATGCAGAGAAGAGAGTGATACTACTATCCTTTGTGTAAAAAGTGGCATTACTTCAAGTCGACAGGCAAAGATAGTGTGGGAAGTATTTGAGGCTGAGAGCCTGAGGCCCAGAAGAAGGCTCTGTGGTCCCTGTCCTAAGGAGGGTAAAGAGCTGACATGCACTAAGCTTAATGGGAAAATATGGTAAAGTCCAACAAAATGTTGTCCTTCTGATGACAACAGACTGATAGAGTAGCTAAGAAAACTGGGCTTTCTGATAGACTGTTCTGGTTTTTCCAGTTACTGGTTGTGTGACCTTGGATCACTCACCATCTCTCCCTTTAGTTGCCGCTCCTGCATTGGAGATAATAATAGTCGTTGCTTCATTCAGAAGGTCTGAGGATCACCGCACATAAGGTTCTTGGCTCAGTAAATGGCTAGAAGAGGAGGAGGGGAGAGTTGTTACTGGTATTGGGGAGTGTTTGCTTCATAGAACTTTCAGTACCAGTAAAAAGTTGTACCAATTCATGCATACTTGCATGTTCCTATGACCCTTGTGATACCTGATGGCTGCAGTGTAAGTAGAGACCTGGTCATGGGGCAGAGGCCACATAAACCAGACTACATATGGACTGGATCACTGATCTGGGCTTCTTCAATAAGAGGGTCTACTCCAATGCTCTGCTCAGCTTCAAAGTAGTGCATTCCAGAAATATAACAGTACACCAAAGTTGCAGATGAATTGCCTATCCCACCATGGACGCTGACAAATGGGCAGGGGTCTCAGGCATGGCACAAAGGGAGATGATCACCAGAAGTCTGAAAGCAAGTATCACGTAGTCTCATATCCTGCAGGAAGAGAAACTAATTTGACCATGATTGAGCTCCTTATCTGTGGATTGGGCATGATTTCACATCTCTTCCTGTTGTAAAACAGAAAATCTGGTGGGAAGAGGCAGAGCCCATCCACTGATTACCAATAGATGGCTTTCTCAGCAACACCCCTTGCTCCACCCTGGTGGCCATGCCACTTTGTCCTCATTGGCAACTTATTTGCCCTAGAACCTTTAGCAGAAATTGGAATATTCGGGCACTAGAGGCTGCTGTTCCCGGAAATAACTAACCATGTCCACATTGAGAACATCTGGCAAAGCATCTGGCAGCTAGCGAGAACCAGGCAGGCAGACTAGCGGTCCTAGAGCAATGCGACATGAGGTAGATTTCAGTGACAGCTCTTCTCAGTGTTCCTGCTAGGGAGGGAGTGAAAGAGATCCAGCTCATGGAAGATGTCCCCAGAGAAGCTCTTGTGTTGTGGCTCTGCCAGTGCTTTCCCTGGAAGTCCATGCCCTAATTGCTGAAGGAGTTGCTGTGCTGGGGCGGTGTTTTCCATGATCCCTATTCTTCTTCATCCTCTCTGGGAAGGAAAGAAAGCAAGAAACTGACCAGAAGGCCAAAAGCAACAGGACATTGTTCTCTCCGCAGAATTTGACATTGTCGATTGCCAAATTCCATATGCATTATTTTTCTCCCCAAGTTAACCATGACATTGGCCTCTCTGCTTTTCTCCAAGCAAACACTCTGATCACTCCCTTCTCTGTTTCCTTAACTGCATCCTCGTTTTCACCTTCCTCGGAAAATGTGGTGTTGATTCATGACAGCCGTCACCTCTTTGTAACATGTTTGAATTCGTGCACTCACAGTCATTATTTGTACGACACTCGTTTGTTCTCAGCTCTTGCAAGAAAGGCACGGAATGAGGCACCTGGGTGGCTCAGTTGATTAAGTGTCCGACTCTTGATTTCAGCTCAGGTCATGAGGTCAGGGTTCATGGGTTTGAGTCCCACGTCAGGCTCTGCACTGGGCCTGGAGCCTGCTTGGCATTCTCTGTCTCCCTTTCTCACTGCCCCTTCCCCACTCCTTCTCTAAATAAATACATAAAACATTTTCCAAAAAAGGAAAAAAGAAAGGCACTGAGCAAGGTGGCAAACCAGCATGGATATTCAACTGTCCCCTTTCCCCCTAATATGGCTACATTGGTTAGTTATCTGTTCTAATCAGTTGGTTTCTAAGTTTTACCACTTGTTGAATATTTTGACTACTAGCTCTACCTATAAAAAGTAGACACTAGTCCTCAGTTATCCTGGGTTTCGCTTTCTGTGTTTCAGTTACCTGTGGGCAACCATCGTCCAGAAACAAATGAACCCCCCTCATGTATTGTCCAAAGGTCGGCGGTAGCTTAACGCTACGTCACAGTGTCTGCGTCACTCATCTTACTTCAACTCATCATGGAGGCACTTTATCATCTCTATCATCTCACATCATCACAAGTAAGAGAAGGGTGAGTACAACACAATAAGTTACTTTGTGAGAGAGATAGACCACATTCACATAACTCCTAATATGATAGATTAGGTTATATAATGGTATATTACAGTTATAATTGTTCTATTTTATTATCAGTTATTGTTAATCTCTTAATGTGCCTAGTTTATAAATTAAAATTTATCATAGGTATGTACATATAGGAAAAAACATAGTATATATATAGGGTTCATGCTATCTGTGGTTTCAAACCTCCACTGGGTCTTGGCCATCCACTGGGTCTTCATCGTCCTGTGGAAAAGGAGCCACTGTATTAAATAATAGAGAAGTTTATATCCAAAGCTGACTTCTGTCTTGAACTCTAATATCCATTTCTGTGGTTTAAAATTTCCTATTGATATCAAAAATACAAACAACTCGTTTTAACCAATTCCCAGTTTAAGAAAAAAAAAGTTCAGATGTCTTTCCTTTGAAAGTTTGCATCATGGACGCTGAGCTCAAAGGAACTTCCAAAAGCTGGCTGGCTTCTTATTTCACAAACGAGGACGCATCCCTCAGCAGGGGCTGTGACTTGTCCAGTCATGTGGTTGACTAGAACCCAGATCTTCCAATTCTGAGTTCAGTGTGTCAGCAGTTTTGGGGCTTTGGAGGACTTTTTCAGTTTCCTAACAGCTGCCCTGGCATGCAGACACACTATTAAGATTCTTTAGAGAAGACGTGTCGGTGCATTACCAAGAATGTGTGAAGACAGCTTGTGTGAGTGAGTGTATCCTTCATAATGGTTGGAAGGATAGCATAACCACTGTGCCATTCTTAGGCCAAACCTTATGCTGCCGCATGTTTAATCTGCATGTATTTGGTGCTTTTATTTGCCCTTCCCACATGGCACTTCAGCAAGGCCCTAGCTATTGTCAATTTAGCTGTCATGACAACCGTATGCACGGATTTCTCAGGGACGGTACTGTTTCAAACAACGTGTCCTAGAAATTCTTAATATTCTGGCATCCAGAGACGTGTTTTGAATTGCTCTGCATGCACGCACATACACGCACACATGATACACATGTCTTTTGCCAGATCTTGTGTCTCGATATTTACTTGACAATAAATGGCCAGTGGACCGATTAGAAGCATAGCAGAGAACAGGAAGCAGAAAGACTGACAGTAAAAAGTGACAGCTGACAGTCGATAGTGAGAAGGAAGGCAAAAAAAGATAAAAAGCATGGCAGTAACGGGCCATTCTGGGTAGTGACAAATCGCTCAGCACATATCAACATCATAATGACAGTAGAGGCCAATAATGGGTATTAGTAATGAAAATTGTGAAACTCCAATGAAAAATGTCATTGCCTTCTATGTCTTTTGTTTGTAAATGCTAGACTATATCTCAGAGACTTTAGGAAAACTTTTAATGAAAATGATCAAAATGTCTTAATGTGCTTAAGGTAATAATAATATAATAATACTAATGAGGAGAAGAAGGGGGAGGATAGACATCTTTATTTGTCTAAGGTTACCTTTTTTGTTTGTATTTTCTATTGTGATCTTCAAATGAATTCAGTGAAACAGGCATTACCCTATTGTTGCTCAGGCTAGTAGTTGAGAATACAAAAGGGGAAAACAATAATAGCCAACAGAAGGGACTATAGAAATGACTCCTTCTGGTGTGTCCCAAAATATGTGGTGTGCACACTCATCTGTGATCTCCATGGCTGAGTCTCTGGGATGATTGCCCTGACGGACTTCACTGTTTGTGGGGTTTACACTTGCTGCACGCTAAAGTATCCACTACAAAATGCTCCTCTGTCATCCATTTGGGGTGATTGGGCCATTTCCCCAACTCAGGAGACATAACCCTTTACGTCTCCTGCCTTCAGTGTCTTCCTGAAACTTGTCACAGCAGTCTGTCTGACTTTGCATGATTAAAGTTCCCTCCTTCTGACTGTGACATCCAGACCATTGTGGGGTGGGGGGTGGGGATGGGATCGGGGGTGGAGACCAAAGCAGACATGTTGCAGCACCTAAGGTAAGAAACTGTCCAGTTTCCCTCCATGGCATCCACGTCACCCCTTCACCTAACATCTGCACGTGTCCCCCCTGTCTCCCTCTGCACCACTGGGGCTGTTGAGGAGTGACATTTGTTCTCTGGTACATCAGGGTTATTCACAGGGCTGGCTGTCAGCTCTTATGTATGCAGTCATCTATCATTTCTAGCAAACTCCTTAGTTCTTGCAAATCAGACTCTGGAGTGGGCCCGGCCCATCAGCCCTCTAGATAGACGGTGACAGGTTTGAATTGAAAGGGTCAGAGTTCCAGCCTTTTATATGAGATATCTCTTGTGAGCCATGGTGAATCCTCTTGAATTCACCTTGCTGCAACCACTTGGCGATTCTCAACAGAGGGCAACCAGCTTTATGCAGGTGTAAGAAGACAACCCCTTGCCCTAAACCAATGTATCAGTGCTTCCTTGTACATTCCCTGGCAGTCTGTTCTAAGATG
Source organism: Cryptoprocta ferox (assembly GCA_028646485.1). Classification (NCBI taxonomy): domain Eukaryota; kingdom Metazoa; phylum Chordata; class Mammalia; order Carnivora; family Eupleridae; genus Cryptoprocta; species Cryptoprocta ferox. The sequence continues at coordinate 130,098,929 of CM053560.1, read as the reverse complement.
GATTTCATCTAATTCTTTGGACATCTCAACATAGTTCAGCATCAGTTCCTTGTGGCAGTAGCCCACTGGATAACCCAGCCATGCATGGATTTTCCCTCCTTTTATACTCCTCTGTCCCTCTCTCCTGGGATCATGTCCCAAATAAACCATCTTGCTTAGAAGCCTTTTTTCAAGGCTTTGCTCTGTAGGGGTGGGTTGGTGGTAGGTAGGGAGGAGGAAGTGGAGTCCAGACGAAGACATTCTTGCGTCAGGTGAAAAAAAAATGAGAAAATAACAGCCAATATTTATTGACCACTTATCATGTGCCAAACACAGTTCAAAACACTGCATGTTCCAACAAATGTAATGCAATGTGAGCATTTTACAAATGAGCAAAGGGAGTCTGTGTTGAAGTGACTTGTCCTGAGTACCGAGGATGGAAGAATTAAGCCGTGGAACTGGTTGGGTCTTCTGAACCAACATTCAGAGCTCTTGACACTATGTGCTACTGACGGTGAGTCCCCAGCTGTTTAGAAGCCTTGCGGGGGCAGACAGCTCATGTATTAACTGCTGAAGGCCATTCTAGTGTAAACAATGTTTGGGAAAGTTTTTTGGAGCTCAGGGTATCTGTCATCTCCTGTCCACTTCTGCTGGTTAGATGTGATGTGCTCAAACTCTCTGTGGTTTAGGGTCCAGTGTACTAAGTGCTAGTGTAGAGGACCTCATTAGGGAGGACTCTGGGACAGGCATGTACTTATCCCTCCACACCAGGAAAGGAAAGCATGCTCCCATGACTTGGTGCAACCTCAGTGGTCAGGACCTTGATGGGCCCATGTCATGCTAACATTGGCCTCGATTGCACACACATGTACACACACACCTGCTTCCCTAAAACTACAAGTGGGAAAAAGGAAGTTCCAGCCTGCATACTGCAAAGGCTAACTGAGCCGCATTGGCTGTGTAAACTGAGGTGTCAGATGCAACCCAGTGTTGACATCATGGCTCCAACCTACTCTATAGTGATCAGACCCTCCCCTTTGGAGACTGACTCAACGTCTTTCATGAACCTCTGCTTAGACCTTCATGCCTCACAGGCTCCAGGACTTGATGATGGGTAGGGCCCACATCCCCAGAAGTGGTCTCACACCTCTGCTCAGAAAAAGCAGCTGGCCATGCCACTGACCAGTTTATGATACAATAGCTTCCTTGGAGCATGCTTATAAATATTTATAGCATCAAGCAAGCAGTAATGGGCTGCTATTCAAACACACCTGCTGGGGAAGAAAGAAAGAAAAAAGAAAAGAAAAAAAAACCCACATACATACTCACACATATTTATACCCACCATATGAAGGTCATTTAGGTGTTTAGACACAGAAAACATCTATATGGAGCTATCAAAATAATTTCTGGTTTCCCAGGGTCTGTGGGCCAAGCAGGCAGTGTCCTCTCTGAGAAAGCAGGGCAAAGTTTCATTTTGTTTTTAAATACTGCTCTGCACCCATCCCACCCCGATAATGAACATGTCTGTTGAACTACATTTGAAAAATACTGAACTATACAAAAGATAAGAAAAATATGACCTATATATCTTACCTCCCAGAGGTAATCATGTTAATATTTTAGAATTTTTCTTTCTATGCTGTAAGAAATATATACTTTATATGCTCTTGTGAGCCCTGCTTTATTACAGTTAATGCTATAGTGTCTTTAAACAGTTTAAAAATCTTTTCTAATTTGATAGTTGAAAATGATATTTTATTGTTCTAATTTGCATTGATTTGATTATCAGGGGCTGCTCATTAAGTCAATCAATACAAATTTATTCCAACAATGCTGAATGTAAAGTCCCCAGCATCTCTGCCCTGAGCTTATAATCTGGCGGAACAGAAAAAGACCTTCTCTTTCTAATATATAATAACCATTATTACTTCTCCTTTTGTGACCTGTGTATTCAAGCTTTTTAATGGCTTGGTTTTTCATTTAATGAGGGAGGCAACATGTCAGGGAAGAGATGTTTTATTTCCATCCTCTCTCCAATCATCAATCCAGGGTTCAGAATAAAGGGGCCTATTTAACATTGCTGTGGACTTTCCTTCAAAGAATTTGGAAAATTCTGCTTCCAGGAGGCAGATAGGAGTTCAGATCAAACCAAACGTTCTTTACATGCAGTGTTCTACCTTTATGATTCTTGGGGCTAGCCTTTGGTAGTGTAGTAAGCGTGCTTCAAATTGCCTTTTGTTTAATGATTTTCTGTGGATTTCCAGGTACCCGCTATGTTGTCTTCTGCATTTAAGTAGTAAAGAGTTATAACATGGCAGAGCAAAGCCTCACTGAGTACATGTGGAGTGTCAGACTTAGAGCCTGAGTCCAGAGAATCTCAGAGATGGAAAAGACATGCTGCTTCTACCCAAGGAACTTCCTTCCTCAGGGACCTAAGACTTGGACCCGGGCTCCCTCTTGGTTTCAGTGTAGTTCACAAGGCAAGGGCTGTCCATAGTTACGAACACAGTAGGGAGAGACTGATGTAGACTGGATATTCGTGTTGTTGCCTAAGTATCACTCTACACATGAACTTGCTCTTCACATAGGAAGCTTGCAGGTTTACAGTGGAAATTTCTGGTTGTCACAGAGGGATTAAACTCAGCATCACTGAGAGGAGGTCAACCCAACATTACATGTTTCCTAATATGATGTGAAATGAAATTCAGCACTGTTCATGAATTCCTCTTGCTTAAAATATTGAATATGAAATTAATTACACCTTTACACCACAGATTGCAGAAAGTACAGGGAATAGGCAAACACGTTAAACAACACTATGGGGAGACATAAGGACATATCTAGAATGTGTAACAACAATAACAGTGAAAGGCCTGGTCCCTTCATCAAGGTAATGACATGAAAAAAGAAGGAAGAAAGTACTCTAGATTAAAGAAATTTAACAGATTTGATAATCAGATTAATGTATGCTCCTTGATTAGTGTCTGATTTTTAAAAATTCCCAAACTATACAAAACATTTTGGGAAGAAGTAGGGAAATTTAAATGTGAACTGCTGGTTATATTACATTAGAAAAGTATTGTTAATTTTGTGAGGCATGAAAATAGTTATCTGGGCATGTTGGAGATGACCCTTGTTTTGGGAGATGCATGATGAGTTACTTAAAGATGAAATGTCACTGTGGTTTATCAAAAATAGAAATAAATAGATAATAGATATAGATAGTAGATGGATCTGACAACAGGAGGAGAAGAAGGTATACAGCTAAGCAAATATAGCCAATTATTACATATGCTGAATTTTGGTGGATATGTGAGTAGTCATTTATTAGAAGTTCTGCCCCTCTATTTATTTACAAATTTTCATAAGAAATTTTTTAAAAGTGCTGTCTCTGTCAGGTGACCTCAAAATCCCTAGGGAAATGAGAATTGCTCTTAGAGTTCTTTTATGTCAAAATGGAATCAGAAGGAGTTAATTCAGGTCATTTATTCCAAAGTGGAGAAACAAGGATTAGTCATGGATTTTCTGGGATGTCACAGAAGGCCTAGCATTGGGACAAAATTTTACAGACTTTCCGGCACTTCTCATCTCCATTTCTTTTCCCTCAGTTATTTCATGGCTTGCGTTTCTTCCATTCACAGTGGTGTATTGAAGTAGAGAGTGCGATCGATTTAGAGTCAGAAGTTGTGGGTTTGAATTCAGGTCTGTTACTTCTAGCTGCTGGGCCTGGTGGGGAAGATTATTTAATCTCTTAATCTTCCCTTCCTCAAACCATAAAATTAGAATGTTAAAACTATTGACTTCACACAGTTACTGTGAGGCTGGGAGAATGTTTTGTGGAGTCTCCATCTCTGTTGTTATGAGGTAAAATATGCCCCCCTCCTCATCCTGAATTCAGATACTGAAGCCTTAACCTCCAGTACGTCTGAATGTGATTATATTTGGAAAGGGGGCCTTTAAAGGAGTGATTAAATGAAAATGAGCCCATTAGGGTGGATCCTCATTCAAAAGCACTGGTGGGCTTATAAGGAGAGGAGTTTGGACACAATGGGAGATACCATGAGTGCCCTGCACAAGGGAAGACCATGTGCAGACACGTCAAAAAGATGGCCGTCTATAAGCTAAGGAAGAGAGTCCTCTGAAGAAATTCACCCTGCCAACACCTTACCTTGATTTTGGATTTCTAGCCTCCAGAACTCTAAGAAAATGAACTTCTGTGGCATAAGCCACAATTTAAATACCCAGTCTGTGGTACTTTGTTACTAGCAAATACATGTGTCCTAATACATGCTGCCATTTTTATTTTCATTGTCTTTATAGAACTGCTGTGCCCTATTCCAACCTTCTAGGACCAGTATTTTCCCTTGTCCCTGCTACAGCTCTGTCCTGGACCGTGTGTGTCCTTCTTACAATCTTGTCTCAAAGGATCATTCTATGACATGTATGCCTTTCAGGGATCCCTGAATCCACTGATGGGACAAAAATCATTAGATTTCAGTTCTCCCTGAAAGTATGTTTCAGTTTGTCAATCCTTTGCAAAAAGTTGATGAGCTCCTACTATGTGCCAGACTGTTAGAGGCACTTGAATACTTGAGAGAAACCAAAACCAATGCCAAGTTATCCTTCAGCTGTTATACAAAAGGGGTTCCCCACTAAGCATTTTGGAAAAACAGTAATGTTCACTAGTTCCAATAGCCCTTCCTCCCTCCCTTAAATGGTTCTACTTGTCACTAACATTTGAAATGTTGTACAGTCTTATTTGGAGTGTCACTGGTTAGATGATGAACCAATTAATAAATTATTTAGTCAACAAATATTAATTCATGTGCCTCTTGAAACAAAAGCATTAGAGCCTTTGACCTCAGGGAACTCACACAAACTTTGAAAAGCTGCAAAACAGGAAAACAGAAGAGATGTCACAAAGCAAGACATGATTAATCAGTGCTTGGATGGTGGTAAGAGATATTGTGGTTCAGGGTTAACAGGACGGAGGTGGAGGACAATGATCCTGCTTGCCAGGGCCAACAGAAAGGGGAGGATGGAGAGAAGGAGCAGGGGGAGCAGAAGGAGCTGAATAGTAAGAGCCTAGGAAGATCAAGGAAAAGGTAGCCTGGAGGTAATCAGCCAAGATGGCACTAAATATATACCTGTGTTTCAGAGCCGTGATGACTGATTTGAGAAACGAAACTTGAAGTAGGAATGATTAAAACAAAATAAGGCCAGAGGCGCCTGGGTGGCTCAGTCAGTTAAGGGTCTGGCTCTTGATTTTGGCTCAAGTCATGATCTCAAGGTCCTGAGATTGAGCCCTGAGTTGGGCTCTGTCCGGAGTGTGGATCCTGCTTGGGATTCTCTCTCTCCCTCTCTCTGCCCCTCCCCCACTTGCAATTTCTCCTCTAAAACAAATAAATAAACTAAAAAAAAAAAAAAAAAAAAAAAAGGCCAGAGTGACCCCAGGTGGGATAAGATGTTAGATGGGATTATACACTCGTCTTAGTGGCCAGAATCAGCCGTGCAGGAGAAGTTCATTGGAGGGTGGGATGGTTGAAAATAAAGTTTCAAATAAGCATTGTTACTCCATTTTGCCAAAGACCAGAGAAGGAAAGGCGGCTTCCAGAAAACTACAAGGCACATAATGGAAGCCACCAGGTTTTAGCTCAGGACACACATCACGGCTTTGTGTGTCCTGTTTTCGTTACGGAAGTATAACTGACATACAGTGTTATATTAGTTTCACATGGACACCATATGGATCCAACAATTCTGTGTAGTACTCGACGCTCACTCTGTTGAGTGTGGTCTCTGTCACCATATAACATTATTACAATATTCTTGACTACGTTTCTTTCTTTTTTTAAAAAATCTTTATTTATTTTTGAGACAGAGAGAGACAGAGCATGAGTAGGGGAGGGGCAGAGAGAGAGGGATACACAAAATCTGAAGCAGGCTCCAGGTTCTGAGCTGTCAGCACAGAGCCTGATGCGGGGCTCGATCTCATGAACTGTGAGATCATGACCTGAACCAAAGTCGGATGCTCAACGGACTGAGCCACCCAGGCGCCCCTTGACTACATTTCTTATGCTGTACTTTTCATATCTGTGACTTATTCATTTTATAGCTGGAAGTTTGTACCTCTTAATCCCTTTTATATATTTCTCCCATTCCCCACCCACCTGCCCTCTGGCAATCATCAGTTTTTTCTCTGTGTTTAAGAGACTGCTTGTTTATTTGTTTTGTTTTGTGGTTAGATTCCACATATAACTGAAATAATGTGGTAATTATCTTTCTCTGCCTGACTTAGTTCAGTTACATAATGCTCTCTAGGTCCATCCATGTTGTTGCAAATGACAAGATCTCATTCTTTTTTATGGCTGAGTAATATTCTATTGTGGATATATACCACGCCTTCTTTATCCATTCATCTATTATGCAGAATAGCCAAGATATGGAAGGAATAGTTCATTCTTATTTAATTCAATTTAATTTAATTTTTATTAGAAACAGAGAGACTGTGCAAACTGGGAAGAGGGCCAGAGGGAGAGGGAGAACCTTAAGCAGATGCCATGCTGAGAGTGGAGCCTGATGTGGGGCTTGATCCCATGACCCTGGGATCATGACCTGAGCCGAAATCAAATCGGATGCTCATCTGAGTGAGCCACCCAGGCACCCCAGGAGTAGTTCATTTAAAAAAAAAGTGATAGGAAGCGTTTGTGAATGGCTTATGATTCTGCATCCAAATTGGAATTTAGAAATGATGCACTGGTTTTACTATTCACATGGCTGTAGACTATCAGAGTTGTGTGGCATTTTGGTTGACAATTTGGCATCAGAGTATAAGAGAAAGGGTAGGGACACCTGAATGGCTCAGTTGGTTAAGCATCTGACTTTGGCTCAGGTCATGATCTCACGGTTTGTGGGTTTGAGCCCCACATCAGATTTTCTGTTCTCAGCTCAGAGCCTGGATCCTGCTTTGGATTCTCTGTCTCCCTCTCTCTCTGCCCCTCCCTTGCTTTCTCTCTCTCTCAAAAATGAATAAGCGTTGAACAAAAAGTTTAGAAAAAGAGAAAGGGTAATCTTTGCTGGGGACTGTTAGACTCTAAGGAGCAACAGAAGCTGAATCCAGAGTGCAAATCATTCCTGGGCCTTGAGATGTTCCTGTAAAAGGAGAAGGGAATGAGAATGAGAAGGGAGGTACCCTGGGGTGACCTCACAGTCCACTGAAGGAGGCTCCTTTCCAATCTCCTTCTCTCTTTCTCTCTGTTCTCAATAGCGAGTTCCCTTTTTCATACCTCTTTAACTGGTTTCTCTCACCTCTGTATAGCATAGTTTTCTCAATCTACTATTGTTTCTTGTGGCTCCAAATCATCAGTATATGTACAGGGCTTTGATTTCCTTGGTGGGGATACAGCCCTGAGTCCACACAGCCCAGGACTGGGGTCTCCACAGCTGTGCAGGCAGTTCCCCAGTGACCTGCTTGCAAATCCCCAGGCAACGTTGGTGGAGTTGCAGCTCATGTATAGCTTTGGTTCCAAGTCTGCTTGCAAGACAAAATCTAGACTTAAAACCTCTTTGGAAGCACTACATTGGACATGTCACGTCTCAGACATGTCACGTCTCAGACGGTCGGACCCAGCCATGGTTTCTTCTAAGACTTGGACTAGATTATAATTTCTTTACTAGAGTAGGAGATGAAGTTGGAGATGTGCCTTTAGAAGCCAAGCTTTATGAAACATGAGCATTTTCAACATGAGCATGGCCCCTACTTGTGTTAGATACTCACCCTCTCAGAGTCGTTTAGGAAACAACACAGACTAGGGGGACAATAGATTCTTAGCAACTGTGTCAAGGTCCCTGAAGTCATATCTCCTCAATGAATGGAATGGTGGCAGGAACCACTCATGCTATTGACATTATCTGTCTTTGTGTCTGTTTCTAGCTCCACCATCATGTACATATTTGAATTCTGTAGTGTGATATGAGTCTAATTCAGTGGGCTCCACCCCTCTCATGGGTCTACCCATGGGAAGAACAAAATGGAGATGAGTGAGATGAGGCAGACAAACTGTTTAGCAGGGGTTTCTAAGAGGGAAGATTCCAGAGAAGATGGTGGTGGGGACCTAACGTAAACTTTCTGGAATAAACGATGCTAGGGAAGTTTTTTTCAGGAAATAGTGGAGTCTGACGCTATGAACACTATGTGACAATTAACAAATAGATCCTTCTGGAGTGATGGGTTGGGAAGAGCAATTATTTTACTTGTCGTTATTCTTGAAACAGAGACACTTGGGGTACTTATGTGTGGCCTCTTGCCCATTTCTTGGAATTCAATGAAGTAAGTATTTGTAAGGTTAGAGAGGAATGAGAGCCTCATGGAAGGCTATCTGACACAGTGATTATGAGTCCTGATATTGAGGTTGGATTGTTGTGGGTCTTAATTCAAGCTCTGTCACATTAACTGTGGCTTTGGACACATTATTTAACATTTCTGATCTTCAGTTTCCTTGCCTATAAAATGGACATAGTAAAGCTGACCATTCAGGGGTCCTGAAAGGATTAAATAAGATCATGCACAATTCTTGGCACATCATAAATGATGGTGAGCATAAAAGTTCAAAATGACTCATTTGACCATGAATTTCTATGATATTCTTTGGAGACTAAGGAAGAGGGAAGGAGATAGGCAGAAGACATAGGAGCCAATGGCCAGGACCACGTTCATGGGCATGGGCCCTGTGCAGTGTCACTGACCCTGTGCTCAGAAGGGCTCCACACCTGGTTTAATATTTACTGTCACTGTCCAGAAATTCTGAATAATTTTTGAATGAAGTGCCCCACTTCTCATTTTGTGTCGGTCCCAAACATGATGTAACTGGTCTGCTCCATGGGCCAAGTGAGAGGTACCCACCTGAATCCCGTTGGTTGGTCAAAGAAAAGGAAAAGAGAGAATGTAGTCTGAGAGTTTCCCAAGAGCTCTAGGTTCTCTGATGCTCTAGAAGGGCTCACGGTAGTCAGCAAAGTTATCATACTCACAGTCATGGTTTATCACCGTGCAAGGATACAGATTAAAATCAGCAACAGGAGAAGGAGCATAGGGCAGGGTATAAGAGACCGGATGCAGAACTTCCATTGTGCTTTCCCAGTGAGCTTGTGTAAACAGGGCTTGCTTCTCTCAGCAATGACACATGGTGACATGTGACCCAAGGCCCCCACCATAAATCACATTGCTGGCATAGGCTCTTCAATGTGGCCCAAGTTTCCTAGACAAACAAAGACAGTCTTATCAGGCACGGCATTCCAAGAGCTTAGAGGTTACCCATCCAGGGGCCTGTCAAGGGCCTCACCTTTGTTTGGGCAAGGTTAATCCTTCCCTAAACAGAAAGCCTATCAGAAAAATTGCAAAGGAGAAAAAAAAAATGTGGCTTAGTGAATGATGGAGCTAAAAAGAGAGGATTAACAGAAAAGCAATGGATCTCTAAGAACTCCAGGGAGTGTGAAAACAGAGGCGTAATGGGCAGAAAGTGGGAGGCCCAGAGAGTTCTTCATTGTTTAAATAATGCAGAACTGGCATGTATTGTAACTGTAACAAAAGACATTACATCAAATCACACATAGGTTAGGAAAGGTGCTACTACAAAGATTGTACGAATATTTACTGACCGGGGAGGCTATGGTGGCCTTACCTCTTGCACTGTCCTACTGGTCCTGATGACCTGCTTAGAAGAGGAGAATAAGCCCCTCGGGTTTTACCTAGGTCTCCCATTTCTCACTAGCAATGACCTACTACCCATTGTTTCCAGCTCCCACCCCACCCCACACCACTACACATGCACCTGCACACAAAAAAACATACACATACCTGCCCTCTCACTTGGGGCACTGCCCCGACCAACTGTATTCACATGGGCAAATCTTTCTGACCTAAAATATGTTTCCCTTATACCAAATATCATTTTCTTCATCAAATCTGCCCCCAACTCACCTTTAAATAAAATCTCTCTGGGTCTCATCCAAAGCAAATGTCATTCATCTTTTTTGGCTCCACAGCTGGATGTTTCGTATGTTGTTGGAGCTTAATAAATATGAAATAGTTTGAATAAATCGATCCTTTATCTCCATTTATCAGGAACAGCTTGCCCTATCTTTCATTCTTCCCTTAAAAGGAAGAGGCTGCCATCCAGGTTGCAAAGATTCTCCTAGCAAGAAAAGCAATGTCCCTGGAGATAATAAACAGTTCCAGAATCTTCAGCCCTCACATGCCAGCTGCCCTCTTTGTGAACATAGACAAGAATAGAGAAGCATCCCATTAATTCAGCAGTGATACAACATTTCCTTTTGCAATGTCCTTGGTTTTATTTTGCAGTGATTCCTCAAACTCGCAGTTTAAAGGGGCATGTTTGCTATGCAAATTGAGAAGGGAAAATTATTTGATACCTCTCTTTTTTTGCTCTTTCAGAACCTCTTTTCTTCCCATCTGGCACTCATGGTTACCCAGATCTCCCCTCCCCTCCATGGGCTCCTCTTTACCCGTCCAGTGTATATTTGATGTGTGCATGTGATGGATCCCTCTGCCTTGGTATTGTTTCATGGCATTCGACTTTGCAAACACTTCAATATTCATCATTCTCAATGTCTCTGTGAGATAGGGCAGGTGTATCATCATCATCGTCGTCATCATCATCATCAGCTTTATTAATCTCAATCACTTTACATTACAAAACCTGAGACCTAAGTAGTTTAAGTGAATTGAAAATGATGTAAACACACACATCTGATCTAAACTTAATGATCAAGGCAATGGCTGATGATAAATTCTGAAGGCAGGGATGGCAAATGTATGGCTTCCTTGTTGCTATTTCCACACAGGTACTCACTATAAGTATCTCAGTTCTCTTGTTACTTCCTGAAGAGCCTGCAGTAGTTTAGGGACACTTGGGATAATCCTTTAGGCAATCGCTACCCAAAGAATAGTGTTAGCAAATGAATTAACACGCCATTTCCATTCTTGGCTAAGGTAGCGACTTCCCAAATGGTACTGGGAGAGAAAATTCCTAAAGAGCAAAGGCCTTTGGTATTTCATGAAATAACTCTTCCTTGGAAGAGTTTCAGAGGCAAATGCAAGGAAGGGAACTAATTTTAATGTGTGCCTGTGATTTGCCAGACTGCATTCATCCTCGGGACAACTTGTTGAGGGAGGTACACAATGTCTTTTTCAATTGTCAGTTGAAGAAACTGAGTCTCAGCATTTAAGTCACATTTCCAAACATACAATAATGCAAGAGACAGTCAGGCTGAGATTCAGTATCTAAGCCAGAAGCTCTGTCCTCATCCACTCTCCTCTTAGCCCTCCAGCCGAAATCCTTTTCATCTCATTGTAATAACAGCATGCTTCTCAACATTGAAAGAGAATCTTCTAGAAAAACTAAGGGGTGGAGAATGGAGATAAGCACAGGAATGATGCCAAGCTTTGCTCTATGTGATCTTGTGCATAAAGGTATGAATTCAGCATTAAGCCATTTCTTTTCACTGACTGTACATGTTTAAATATTAATCTGCACAAATATGTAAAATTTAAAACCGTTCCTCATTTCTCTATTTCCTTCAAGACACTCATGCATGTGTGTGTAGCCAGTTTTATCTTTGCAGCTCTGCACTAAGTGGATCAGCATCAATGATTGTGGCAGGAGGAGGAATATAAAAGAATATGAAAGGCTCTATGAGCCAGGAGGTATTGATTGAACAATTTTTTGTGTGTATCTTTCATTGTTCTAGACACTGTGGGGACCACAGAAAGAGTAAGACAGGGTCACTCCTCTCTGAGACGTTATAATGAGCCTAATTTCAAAGACCTTTATATCTGATAAAAAAGTTAATATCTGCCTTGGAAAGTAATAGAATCACAAAAAGTTAGGATTTGAACGTGACCTAACGTTGCTTGCAGCTGCCTCCCTCGCGGATGGGTGGTTAGATGAGAATGTGCTTACACAGCCCCACCAATGGGGGGCGCACATCTTCCCTCTGTTACTTCTACCCAGTGATTCAATTTCTGTCATCAGGGCAACTCAGAAAAACTCTCTTCCTTCTCGTGAGAGCTCTTGATGCATTTGAGGGCAGCAATAGCTTCTTTCCTTAGCTTCTGCTTTTCGGAGATCTCCACTCTTCAACATTTCTGCAGCCATGTACAGAGGCTTCACCCTCCCGTATTTGGATTCCCCCTGGTTAGCCAGAGTGCTTCTTAAATGTGACTGGCAGAGGCAAACAGAGTTCTTTAGGGGTGACTGGCCAGGGCACGAAATGCTGGGCCATTCACGTCCAGCTCCGCACACGGTGCCTCCTTCCATGCGCACTCTGTGTTAATATTTTAGCAGCTGCCTAACGCTATTGGCACCTATTAAACACATGCTTCCTAAGCGTCCTCAAATCATTTTCTTAGGAATGGATATCACATGAAAGGCACTCTAGGGCAATTTTTTAAGTTTGTTAAAGGAGTTGGTCATTAGTCTTGAGTGCTGATTCTGATTCCATTGCTGGTTGGCTGTGAATCCTTGGGGACGCCCCTACCTTTGTCTGAGCTGCAAGTTAACATGCCTTTCAAATAAGGCAGTCGAACTAGATGATTTTTCAAGTTCCTTATGATACTGAGTGTCTCAGGGTAGGCAATTCTATCTTCTAAGAGAGCAATTGGTGTTTTGAAACTACATACAGAATGCCACGTTTGTCCCAGTTACATTGTGCCATTAATTCCAGTGTGTTTTGGCCCAGAGTTCCAGACTTTTAAGATCTTTTTGAATTACAATCCTATAACTGGGTGCATTAGCTTTTGTGCATTACAATATTTCATCGGCAGCAGATCAGCCATTTAATAAGCTTTTTTCGAATATCACCTGACCAACTTCCTTCCTGACCTTCGGTCCTGCTCAGCCTTGATTCCTCAACTCAGTCCATCCCTTGCTCCTGACACTTGCAACTTTATGAGATGGCAGTTTCCAGAATGAATGCTTTGCTGCTTTGGGGAAATTAGGATTAAAATTATGTCTGCAGTCTGTAAGCAAAGCTCTCCACTCACCTCTGTTCCTCAGAGACTGCTATCAGGTGTACAGATACTCTTCGCGTATGTGATGGATGTTTTGGTTTCGTCTGTCCAGTATTCAACCCTGTCATTTTTGGAGAACTCTCCTAGTGCACCTCCTATTGGTAGATTGCAATACCACAGCTCCCACAGTGGAAGCCAGAGAGGAGAACTTTTTTCTCTCAGCACTGTCCTGCAGCCAGTGTAGAGGAACGTGACCTAGGCTTGGCTAATTGGATACTTCTGTTCAGGACTTTGATTTTGGAGGAGGTGATATAAAACTGAAGGGATGTTTAGGGTGAATTCCCAGTAACTGCTGAGTGGTAGCAACTGTCTCTAATTTGAGAGTGTCCTTAGCAAATGTTATAGTTCCTGACTATTGACCATCAAGGGTCTTGCCAGTTTCTAATTCTGGACCTTCATCCTCTCAGGTTTATGAAATTCCTTATATTTCCAATGGGTCTTTTTATAACTAAGATTGTCAATGATTGTAACTGTTTGCAACAAAGATCCCTGAGAAAAATAGCCCTGTAGACATGGTAGGGTAGGATCATTGCCAAGACCCGGCCTCTTGAGGCCATCTCTTTCTGGACAGGTTTAGAAGCACAAAACTCTGCCTTTATCTGCATATCCCATAGCAGTGTAGACCTGACCTGTTTGTCCTGTGAGCCCTTGGCATTCCCTAGCCAACCCACCTCTGGCTTTTTCTTCTCATTACCCATTTTTTTTTTTTTTTGGACTGGTACATTCCTCCCTGTCTATACTGTGGTCTTGCTTTGATACACAATTCTTCCAAGTTCCTCATTCTATTTCTCGGTTACTTTGCTTTCCCAGGAACAAGGATGTCACAACTCTCCACTTGGCCTGGGTAAAGTCTCTTTCTGGGACTCTTTCCCTTGGCAACATCAGCAGGTTACATGGTTTTAAATACGAACCCCCTGACAGTAACTTCCAAATCGACATCTGTAATGTGAATTCCAGACTCCTCTTTCCAACTGCCTACTTGACATTTATAATTAGGTTTAAACCTCTCAATCCTGACATATCAAATGTTAAGCTCATGAGCCCTAATCCAGCTCCTACACGCAGCTGCCTCTTTAGCAGTTTAATGACTACTCTGTCCTTCCATTCTCTTAGGCCAAACACCTTGGGATTACCCTTGTCTGTTTTTGTTCTCCTACACATCCAATCTCTTTGGAAATTTTGTGGGATATGTCTTTGAAATACATCCATAATTTAATTTGTGAATTTCATATGGTACTCTCTTAAAATACTCTTAGGCTTATTTCAGAAGTTAGACAACTTGATTATAAATTTACTTGGCAAAACAAATAAGTAAGGCAAGTTTTTATGAAAAAGAAGAACAATGAAGGAGTAGCTCAACAAGATATTAGAACATGTTATAAAGCCTATGCAACTAAAACAATGGGGGTTAGTGCATGAATAGCACAAAAGAACAATAAAATAGAATAGAAAATCCAGAAATAGGCCCTATTGTATATAACACATTTCTATGCAGTGAAATCAACACCTCAGATGAGTGGGGCAGAGAACAAAAGGCTGGAATGAACAGATAGAAGGTAGACATTTCTGAAAATGCCTTATTTTGTATTCTTGATATCAGAACTAAAAAATAGTCTACATATTTATAAAACTAAACTGAAATTATAATAAAAGAATCCCTAACATTCAAAAGCAAAATAAAAAGATTGAATCTAAAAATGTACCACGTTTTAGCATTTTTTGACATAACGGTACAGACTGGAATTATTTAAAATGTATTTAAAACAAAAATTTATGTGCTGCACCCAAATTACTAAACACAACTGCAAAACATCCCCCAAATCTCAAACTGCTTTCAGCAATCATATTACTAGTTATAATATTGTACTGTTATTTTAAAACAAATAATACACACTTTTACTCATATAATAAAATGATGATCGTGAAACACTTTTACTACACCAGAAAGCAGGAAAGCTATAAAAGACTGCTTGGATAGTATTAAAAGGAGACAAGACTCAACCTGAAGATGCTTCTTTTGACTGAATACTGAACTTTCAGAATCAAAAAGAATAATCAGAGTTCCGCCTCTAGGAATATATAGTAGATGCATTTCCCCCTATTCTGCTACATACAACTAAAAACTCTGGACATTATATATAAAACACACATAAAAAGACTCTAGAAGGTGGAGAGAACAAGGTAGACTGGTTGGATACCTCAAAACCAAAGGAGTAATACTGTGGTAAGTCCTGTGGGGCTTCTTTTTGTCTCATATATCCCTACCCCAGATTCAAGTGAGTAACTTGAAAATGTCAGAGAATGCAGGCAAAAAAGTGCCCCCCTCCCCTGCCAAAGCCTCTTTCCATTAGTCAAAGGACCAAGAAGAAAGCTGCCTAAAAACATGGAAAGGTTTTAAATAATAACCATTGTGCTGCAGTCAAATACCACAGGGAAAAAAATACGACTTTATCCTTACTCACATCAGCAAAGGCAAATGGGGAGCCTATACTTGCCCAACTACCCACCGGAATAGTGACAGAGAAATTCTAGTAAAAGAACTGGTACACTCATCCACACCAGGTAGAAATGAACCCTCTCTGCTTGTGCAGTATCACTGGAAAGACATGGGAAAGACATGGGGCTTCCACCCCTACCTGTTAGTAATGAGGTCCCCACTTTCTTCCTGCTCACTGGGGTTGGATCAGAGGGGGTTTAGCGGAGAATCAGGGTTTTCATCACAGTGTACTGGTGATGAAGTCAGCCTTACTGTTAACCCAGAAGGTTAATGGAGGTCACATGAGAAACACTTCTGCCCTCCCAGTGGAGGCCTGGTGGGGATCACGAACCCCCAAATCTTCCAGGAAGTACTGAGAAGCTCTTCTTGTGTGTCATCAAAGGCAGAGTGGGGAAGCTGAACTTCTGTGCCCATATGGTAGCAATGAGAAGCAACAAAGAGAAAATAGAATTTTAGAAAAATAACAGTGTTTCAGATACCTATGAGACTATAACAAAAGATCTAATGTTCATATCCTTGGAATTCCAGAAGGAAAAGAGAAAAAAAATATGAGACTGAAAAAATACTTGAAAAAATGGTGGCTAAAAACTCAAATTTAGCAAGAGACATTCAAGATTCAGACATTCTACAGATTCAAGATACTGCACAGACTTTAAAACAATAAACCCAAAGAATTCCACACTAAGACATATCTCAGTCAGACTTCTGAACACTAACAACAAAGAAAATGTCTTGAAAGCAGCAAGAGAGAAGTAACGTCTTAGTTATAAAGGAAAACCAATTTAAATGGCAGTACTTTTTGAAGTCTGAAACCATGGAAAGGCCAAAATAAACGGCACATTTTGCAAATGCTAAAGTAAAAGAACTATCAACTATGAGTTCTATAGCCAGCAGAAATATCCCTCAGGACCAAGAGAAAATCAAAACATTCTCAGATGAAGGAAAACTAAAAGAATTTATGCCAGCACATGTACTGTTATAGAATGGCTAAAGAAAATGCTTAAAACAGAAAAGAAATGATGAAGGGAGGAAAGAAAGAAGAAAAGAAAGAGTAAAATTGTGTAAATATACCTTTTCCTTCTCCTCTTGAGATTTCCAAATTATGTTTTATAGTAGATGTAAAAATGATAACACTGTCTGATATGCTTCTAAGAATATAGAGAGAAAATGTTTAAGATACTTACACTGTAAGCATGGCAATGTTAAAAGATTGTAAGCATGGCAATGTTAAAAGATGCAACAGCCAGTGAAGTTTATGTACTTCTCTCAAACTAGTAAAGTGTCAACAGAGTGAACAGTTACATATATTTATATATTTAACCTGGTATTTATCTAAATATATCTATCTTACTCGAAGCCAACACTAACACTGCTATAAAAAGGAATGCATTTAAAACACTATAGAAACATCAAAATGGGATTCTAAAAAATGTTCAAGTAACCTATAGGAAAGCAGGAAAAAGAAGCAGTGAGATGAAAAATAGAGACAAAGAACAGAAAGCAGAAAATAAAATGGAAGATTTGCAAACTCATAATTACACTAAATGTAAGTGGTGTAAATATACAATTAAAAGACATTGGCAGAGAAGAAAAATCATGTGACTATATTGATTGATGCATGCAAAGTATGGGACAAAATTCAGTGCCTATTTAGAATTAGAATCTGATGATTAGAAGGATGGAAGGGATTTTATTCAACTTGATAAAGAATATCTGCAGAAAACCTAAGCTAGTGTTACTTAATGGTGAAAGAATGCTTTCTTCCTAAGAACAGAAGGAAGGCAGTGATGTATACTCTCACCACACTTGTACTGGAAGTTCTAGTCATTTCCTCTTCCTCCCTTTCTTCCTCCCTTCCTTCCTCCCTCCCTCTCTTCCTTCCTTCCTTTCTTCCTTTCTTCCTTGCTGAGAGAATCTCAAGAAGCTCTACACTCAGTGCAGATCCTGACACAGGGCTTGATCCCATGACCCTGGGATCATAACCTGAACTGAAATCAAGAGTCAAACAGTCAACCGACTGCACCACCCAGATGTCCCTAGCCATTTCAATAGGCAAGAAAAAGAAGCAAAATCATATAGGCCAGAAAGGAAAGAGATGACATGATTGTCTATATAGAAAATCTCAAAGAATCTACAAAAACTCCTGGAACTAATAATGAGTTTATCAAAGTCACAAAATACAAGATAAACAAAATTTAACTATATTTCTATATACCAGAAGTGAACACATAGACAGCAAAATTGAAAATGGAATTCCATTTAGAATTGCTCAAAAAAGGGAAAAAAAGGAAGAATACTTAGGTATGAATCTAACAAAATATATACTAGTATGTAGTATGCTAAAAAGTACAACAATTTGGTGAAAGAAATAAAAGAAAATCTAAATAAATGGAGAGATATACTTTTTTCATGGATTGGATGACTCAACAGAGTATAGATATCTATCTTTCTTAAATTGATATACAAATTTAATGCAAATACTATTAAAATTTGAGGGCTTTTTTTTGCAGCTATAGACATGATTATTCTAAAGTTTTTATGGGGGTGGCACCTCAGTGGCTCAGTAGGTTAAGCATCCAACTCTTGATTTTGGCCCAGGACATGTTCTCTCAGTTCATGAGATTGAGCCCTCTGCGAGGCTCTGTGCTGACAGTGTGGAGTATGCTTGGGATTTTCTCTCTCCCTCTCTTTCTGCTCCTCACCTGCTTGCTCTCTTGCTTATTCTCTTTCTCTCTCTCTTTCTCCTCCTCTCCCCCTCAAATGAATAAACATTAAAAAAAGTTTATATGGAAGGTAAAGGAGTAGAAAAGCTAGAACAATTTTGTAAAATAAAATGAAAATAACATGAGATGAATCAGTCTACCCAGGCTCAAGACTTATTATATAGCCACAGTAATTAATTCCTTGTGATATTGGTGGAGGAATAGACACATGAATCAATGGAACAGAATAGAAATTGTAGATATACACCTCCACAAAAATTCCCAACTGATTTCTGACAATGGTGTAAAAGTAATACCATTGTTGTAGAATAACTTTTCCAACGAATGGTCCTGGAGAAACTTAGATATCTGTAGGTAAAAACCCACAACAAAATAGAACAAATCAATCTCTGCCTCACACATTATACAAACAATAACTTAAATGGCTTGTGGACCCAAATGTAAAATATCGACTTTTGAACTTAGTGGCTGCCAGAGTTTTAGGAGGGAGTCGGAGAGAAGTGGATGTGGCCATAAAAGGCCAAACACAAGGGACCCTGTGGTGATTGAAATGTTCTGTACCTTGACTATATCAGTATCAGTGTTCTGATTGAGATATTTTGCAATCTTGCCTAACTATAGTAATTTCATTGAGGAGAACTCAATGAATAGTATATGGTATCTCTCCGTATTATTTCTTACAATTGTGTGTTTACAGTTATCTAAAAAAGTTTAATTTAAATAGAATAAGTATGAAAATGTATTGAAATACAGCAAATATTTTATTTTACCTTACTTTATTTTAAGTTTAAATTTATTTATTTTGAGAGAGAGAATGTGTGTGTGGGGAGAGGGATAGAGAAAGAGGGAGAGAGAGAAAGCAAGCAGGCTCCATGCCATCAGGGTGGAGCCTGATGTAGGGCTTGAACCCACAAACCGTGAGATCATAACCTGAGCTGAAATTAAGAGTTGGATGCTTAACCAACTGAGCCACTCTGGTGTCCTGAAATACACCAAATATCTTAAATCTATGAATTCATAATAATACAAAACACAAATCACATTGGTCACTTTTGGAGGATGCTGGGAAAAGAACTCATTATTCTGAAAATGGTTAAAAGTTTAACATCAGATAGGCAGTTTTAAGGCAGATAAATATCCATCTGCATTTTCTGTTAACATTATACGTCAAATACATCAAACATTTAATAAGGAAAATTTTAGGATTTTAAAGAAAATGGGGAAAAAAGAATATGATTACATTATCACTAGTTTGAAATCCTGAATGGAATAATGGATCAATACAATCAAGTGCACAGCTTTGGAAAAATCCATGATGGATCAAGGTGACAACATCTGAATCTCCTGCTCAATTTTAACATAAGAAAAAAGAGATAAACTCAGACATTAAGTGCCTCCAATGAAAGTACACATCACTATCAATGAAGTATTCTTGCAAAAAAAAAAAATCAAACAGAATTTGTACCAAGAACTAATTTCAATTGCCAGTTTATGTGACATCTAAGGGATGGATAAACAAGCCACAGAATGTATTAAGCAAGACCTAAGATGTGGGAAGTTCTACAGTACGAACAACTTAGTTTCTTAAAAAATAAATTTAAGGAAAATATAGAAGGGGGAGAGAGATCTCTAGGTTGTAAAACCTTGGGGGAGACATCAAAGAAATGCATTAAGGCATGGTTCTTGTTGGAGCACTGACTCCTAAAAGAAAATTGTAAAAAACAAAAAATTATGAGATGGCAGCATACAGTTGGTCACTGATTAGATATTTGATGCTGCTAAGGAATTACTGTTAAATGTTTCAGGTGTAAAAATGACAGTGTGGTTATGTTTTTAACAAGAGTCTAACTTTTAATGATATCTACTGAATTATTTATGGTTTAGTATTTGCTTCTCGCTAACCCAGTGGGAGCAAGGGGAAATGACTGGGTGATATACAAAGTGAGATATGCCACGAGCTGAAGTATTTTGATGAGTTCTCACCATTTTTGTGTTTGGAATTTCTTCATAATAAAATATGAAAAGATGTCCAGGAGCCTTTACTTCTATTTCCTCTACTGTTAACTGCCTGGTCCAGTGATACCATCATTTCTAACATGAAGCATTACAGTATAATCCTAACTGATCTCCTGGTTTCCACTCTTGCTTTCTTTCCATCTTTTTCTGTAGCCATGGTGATCTTCTTAGCACCCAAGCCAAATCCTGCAGAGGAAGTATACACCGAGTTCTGCCAGTGTCTCCTCCTAGGTTAATATTATTAGCCCGCTATCCAAGCAGGGTGCCCGTGGCCTCTTTGTTCAGAATCTCTGTCCTTTGTAGCATTGTTGAGATTATTCATATGCTGTGGTTTATCCCCCCACAAAGTGTCCCCATGGGGTTGTTGTACCCCTGTTTTATATTTCTCCTTGTTTATATGCCCTCCTGTCTGTGATTTTATACTTGGTCTTTGGCAATCTGAACTTTCCAGAAAGCTCCCTATGACACTACATGTCTTTCCTTAGCAGCATTTTCTCTTTCATTGGAATTGCTCATAATTGTACTATCATAATTTTACTTTTCAGAAGTTCCTCATCTCATGTCAGCCATGCACCACCCTCTTGGAATGTCCCACTATGGGAGACCCTTTATCATTTCTTTGACTCTATGACATTTCAAACTCCAGGGAAACAATTTAGTATTTTCTGAACATCCACTCTGTGCCAGGCACTAGGCTAGTTTGTTCTTATATATAATTTCACTTCATTCAAACAACAGTGCTACTAGTGAACACATCCATTTGTATCTTCTTTAGAAATAAGGAAAATGAAATCCAGAGAATTTCAGTAAATGTTTGAAGGTCACGTATAAATCAGTTGGTGGAATCAGAATTCAACCCTTAGGTCTGAGATGCACATCATTAAGTGCTAAACTTGGAAAATATATTTCTTTCCTACTAAAAAATTAAGAACTTCAGCCACTTTTTTTGCTGTATCTTCCATATATTTAGGTATGTCTTCCCATTAGACAATCCAGAATAGTAATTCCCCTGTTTTCTCCATCCCTACCATCTCTGTGTTTCTTCTGAGAGAAGAGGCCAGTTATCAAGGTGACATGATGGAGACTTTAAAAGACATCTGCTTCTATCATGTTTGGGCTCTGGTAGCTCTCAGGTAGTTGGAATTCCTTCTTAATCCATTATGTCTATGTTATACTGTGTATTAAGAAGGAATCAGCCATACCTTTGGCTGGGGCTGGAGAGTGATATAGTATTCACACACTATTGAATCTGTTCTCCCTCATTTTAAAGTAGAATGTAAGCCCTTCTCACAAAACACCCATCTCTGTTTTGTGAACATCTACTCTGTGGCATACCTCTTAGGTGCCCGTTCTCACCACCTGTTGGATGAGAGTAGACTTACGTCACAATTCCCAGTTAATTTTAACTTTAAAACAGATATCTCAAGTGGGACATCTTTACATTTATATAAAGACTGTGAGGGTTCAGAAAATCTGAATTCAATGAAAGTAGCTAAGGTTTACTTAGCACCTATTGGGTATGACAATCGGAACAGCAAGTACATTTCATCAATTATTTTATTTGACTCATACAACAGCCAGAAAGAAACGATTACATAAGACGAAGAGCTGGAGGATTGGAGGGGCTGGGTAATGTTCCCAATGTTGTGTAGTTCATGAGTAGTAAAGCTAAGATTCAGGTCCCTGTGGTCTGGTGCCGGAAGCCAAGCTCTTAACCACCACTCCACTCTGCACTTCCCAGCTGTCATTACTAGTCTGAGCCCTGAGGACGTCACTGAACTGTCTTCATACCCTAACGTGGAGATAAGAGCAATTTTCTCGCCAGCAGTGAGCATGAAAACTCTCAGCACATTGACATCCTTTATAAGCGTAATGGATTACCATTGCAGGAAGCTAGCAGTGCCTGTAATACCAACATTTATTTGAGACACTATAGGGGCCACTATTTTAGCATTTCAAATTGCATTTAATTATTATATAAACTGTATGGAGAAGATATTATTCTTACAATTTTGGAAGACAACAAAAAACAGATAAAAATATACATAACAAAACATATATATAAAAGTATGTGCAAAAACATGTATGTTTTCTGAAAGTCGTACTTTTTGACCATAAACCTTTAGAGAATACTTAGTGGAAGGAAATAGTGTCCGCTCATCATTCATGCTTGGATGGTGCTGTACGCTCATTATTTCCTTTTATTCTCAGAGGGTCGCAGCAGCAGGTGAAAGAGCGAGAGTGACAGGTGCCTCTTCCCCTATCCAGCTGCCACTCCACAAAGTTCTGTATGACCATACACAATTGTCTCTTAAAACGTCAGACACATGCACTGTCCTCTCTCCGGGAAGCTTTTCAGCCATTATCAGAGTTCGCTTTTGGTGACAGAACATAATGGACTTGGGGTTTCATTAGGGGGTTGGAGCACTCTGAAAAATGTGCAGACTTTTGTTTGAACAAGAGGGATCTCAGACAAGAGGTGGGATTTACTCAGTCAATGAAACATATTAGAAGACTTCTAGAATCCAGGTTGTATCTTTATTTTTCCCCCATGCCCTGAAGAAATACCCCTAAGGCATGAAAGAGTCTAGGAGGATAGGCAGGAAGGAGTGGGCTGGGGACACAGGCTAGCTTATGCAAGCAGGGATCTAGACATCAGCAGAGGCTTTCTGATCTCCCTGAGAAGAGAGCTCAGGGTCAGTAACTTGGGATGATTAAGAGAAAAGTAACTTCTCTCTAACCTCCCAAAGTGCATATGGCCCAAGAGGCATTTCCAGTTTTCTGATGAGACCTTATAACACCTCATAAAACCTTCTGAAGGTAAGGCAAGTGACAAGGTAGGGGAATTTTGGCGTGTGTCCCATGGAAGTCAGGTGCACGGGGATGGCATAATTAGAGGGTGAATGCCTGTATATTTGCAGAAAGTGAACATTTTTCATGGTGAGGAAAACAAACAACACCTCCTTTTAGAGTCTGGTGATGTTTTTCTCCTGCTCTAGGATTTTTTTCATCTCATAACTCATAGTCTTTCATTCAAAGCATTCGGTCATTCAATACACTTCCACATGAACCCTTGTCTGAGTCCCTCCTTCAGATTAGGGGCTCCTCTTCCTTGCTTGCTATACTTTGTAAGGAGTCTTGATTACACTTCTCTTCACCATTGGTGGTTTACCTGCCTACCTGTCTCCTAGGACCGTGAAACCCTGAACAATGTAGAAGGCTTCTTTCGTTGTACAGTTCAAGCACCTTGCCACTCCCGGAGCCTTGCACGTGTGACATTCAATGGGGTTGAATGAACATTCAGTTTCAGAGCTCTTTAGGCATCAACATCTTGGGAATCTTACGTTAGATGGTTTTCATAGTTTCCTCCTAAATTTAGCGGAGGTATCAGCAGCCCCTCAAAGGGGCAGGTCCCTAGGATCCACCTCCCTCTTGAAGTTGTAAATCATGTGGCTGCCTGCATGGCTTCTCCCTTGCCCAGTGCCTCTCTGTCTGCTTTGTTGCTGCAGAGTGGGATCTGAAGCTCAGGCTTCTGCAAGGCCCTAATGACACCAGAGGGGAGGGAGAAGCAGAGTGCCTGCAGCTAGCTCTGTTTTTTCCGTTTCACTGTTCCGCCATCTTGTTCCCTGTCATTGATGCTGGTGGGGTGGAGGCTCAGGTCTTTACTGGGTTCTGCTGGCACCATGAAGGGAGGTAGCAGAGTGTCGACTAGCCTGCCTGCTACCACCTTGTTTGTTTACTTGAAGCCAGGTAATGGTAGAGGCCCAGATCCATACGGGGTCACCATGCTGGTGCCTTGGGTGGGACGTGGGATGTCGGCCCTCACGGAACTGCCATATTCAGGCTCACTGATGTCTGGGATTGGGGGTCCAGCTAGGCTCTGCTGGCATCCCCTGGGGCTGGAGGTGGAAGCTCAGCTCCCCTGTGCTCTGTTGAGGGATTGCAGTTTTTCTGGAGGAGTTTGACATGAGCAGAGAAATCATTGCCAAAGCAGTTTTCTGTTGTTACACTATCCTTTTTTTTTCTGGCTCTTTAACTCAGGGAAACTGGCTCTTCCTGGACCTTTTTTTGGTTGGTGCCTATTGGAGGTTCCAAGTGGGAGGCTCTTGCAGTGCCGGGCCTGGGATATAGGAAAGGCAGCAAAGAAACCCAGAAACTTACCACCATGTTGCTCCTTGAGTCCCAAGGTCTCTAGGCAGTCCGCCTTCTTCCGTGTACTGTCAGAGTCTTCTTATGAGTGTTTGCAGGGTTAGGCGTCCATAGCTGTAAGGTGAGGGACCGGGAGAATGAGCATGTTGTGTTGGCCAGAACTACTTCATGTTGACTGTCTCAATGGCCCATAGATGGATATAATGACTTGACATCATGGCTAAGCCTTTCAAACTACCTGACGTGGTAGGAGCAAACACCAAACCAATTCAGCTATGGTTCTAGTTCCATAAGGTGTTCAGCCTTAACTGTCTACAGGACGGGGAGCCCTTGAGGACAGGCCTGTGTCTTACTTACCTCTGGATTTTCCACATCTGGCACTGTACTTGGAAGAGCCACACCAGTGGTTTTGAGTGAATACAAACACAGGCTCCTTTGGCCAAACTGGAGAAGCCTTCAGGTATGCCATGTTTCCTTGCTGTGCCTTTCCAATCTAGAATCCAGATGACTCAGACCTTGCTTGCTCCCCAGTGGATGGGCTGTGTGGTGGCAAGCAGTCTGTGGCTCTCCTGCAGGTGACTGAAGGCTCTGAAGCCCCCCCACCCCCTCCGCCCCCAGGTAGCTCCAGGCTGCGGCATTAACTCTTTCCCCACCACACAGTCCCCAGAGGTTGGGTTAACTCAGCAGGGCGAAGCGTTCTATCCCAGCCTGCCCAGTCGTTACCCATGTGAGGGCAGTGGGAGCTGCCCCATACATCAGTGGTTGTATGGGGGCCTGGATGGTGGTCTAGAAGTGGGGGGAGGCTCCTGGAATGATATTGCAGTTGACAATAGGCATCATTAAGGGGCTGCCTCACTAGGATGGAAGGGGCAGAGAAGGAGAGACCGAAAGGCAGAGAGGGGGACAGAGACAGAGACTGCAGAGAGAACATGCAGAAGGACAGAGGGACAGAGCAAGGAGGAAGGATGAAAGAGATAGAGGATGTGTATCCTTTGCTTTACTGTTTCTGCAATTGGCTTTCTCCACTACTCTGGACCACTTTTTCCCTCAGACTGCAAAATATTTGACTACCTACGAATAAAACATCAAAACCTAATATGTAATTAAATGTAGGAAATATTGATGGAATGCCAGAAGTATTTCGGATGCTGCTGTGAGCAGAGAGGAGCTGGATTAGGGCAGACATGGTCAGGACATAGCAAGTCTCAGCTCCGACAGCTAATGCACCTGGCGGTGACGTAGCGCTATTCACTCCATCGCTACTTGTATCAGTAAAATGATTATTGATATCAACCACACAAGGTTAGAGGAGACAATGAAGTCAGCAAAGACCTGATTTCAGCTGGTAATGAGACAACAGTCAGATTTAATAAAAAACAAATTGTCTTAGAATTAGTAAGAATTAACAAATCTAATTATGTTTGACTCTATGATCCTTGGGACTCTGGGCTGTCTCTCAAAGCTCAGTGCTTTTCTCTCCAGGAGGCAAGAACTTGGCCTCATCCCTCCTGCCTGCTGTGTATGCCCTGAGCCCGGCTCCAGGAAGAGGCACACATGGCCCCTTCTGGTACTTTCTTCTCCTCCTTCCACTGCTCCCTGCAAACTCACATCCAGGCCACTACTTCTTACTATTCCTTGCACAATTCTCGAAACTGCGGGAAACAGCACATGACTATATAGTGTCTGAGATCGCTTCCTAAATATTTCATGTACAGTGAAAACTGTTCAAGGGCGGATGCCTGCTTGGAGGGGTTTGATGTGGCCTGCAGCGCCAGGGTCCAGAGCTGGGCATGCTGCGTGCTTCGTGGACAAGGGCCGAGGGGCGGGCACAGCCCACAGGAAAGGGCTCACTCTGCCTCTGTCCTCATGCACATTTCTCCATTTTCCACCCTGCAGTATCTCTGCGTTGTGTGCCTTTTACGGGGCCAGATGGGCTTGCGTTTCCAGAAGGAGGGCGGCAGGAAATTAAAACCTGTCACCACTCACTGCAACCTGTGGCGTGTCCTGGGTAAACATGGGCGCCGTTGCTCATGGTTACCGAGCAAGAGAGGTGGGGGCGGCCACCAGGCGTCAGGGCGCCTCTGTGACTTTCTGGTGGAGTAAAAAGACAGGGACAACCCAGCAGCTAGCCACGTGCTGGTGATTTCCCCAGAGGGGACACCCTGGTTTGGACAAGCAAGGGTCTCTCTGGTTTCTAGGAGGCTTATTTCATTATTAAAGCCGATAGCAAGTAGTAGTAGAATTACTTATAAGTATTTGTAGGACAGGCAGTAGTTACAGACTGAATGTTTGTGTCCCCCCAAATTTCATACGTTGAAACCTTATCCTCTGATGTTACGGTATTAGGACATGGAGCTTTTGGGAGGTGACTAGGAGCAGATGAGGTCGTGGAGGCAGAGCCCTCACAGATGATATTAGTGTCCTTGTAAGAGCTGAGGGAGAGCTTGCTTCCTGTCTCTGCTCTCTGCTCATCACGTGAGGACACGTACAGAAAGTGTCGGTCCACAGCCTGGAAGAGGGCCCACTGGACCTTGACTGTGCTGGCGTCCTGATTTCCGACTCCCTGGCCTCCAGTGCCATGGGAGGTAAGTTTCTGTTGTCTAGAGGCGCCTCAGCATAGGGTGCTTTGTTACAGCAGCCTGAGCGAAGACAGCAGGGTTTACCGAGCTCTATATTCAATGTCTTTGTTCCTGCTCATCACAAGTCTCTGAGTTCTATGGACGATGAAATAAAGCTCTGAAAACTTCAGCAGTTTGTCCCGTGACTCAGGAGGCAGGGATATGGCCATCCACAAATCCAAAATCATGCCCCTTAGTGCCCATATCCTCGGGAGTAGGGGAGCCATAGGTGAAAATAGCAAAAGTCAAGACAGTGGAATTGACACGAGGGGAATGTTCCCTGGGGAGGCTTATTTGTAGGGGAGCTGCACCTTCTGGGATTCAGGAAACCAGTTTAATACTTTGATGAGGTGCAGATAATAATCACTGCACCTCTAGCACAGGCCAGGGTTTTAAAAAGTTATTATTAAGCATATATTGTCCACGTAAACAGAACCTATAGGCTCGTGAAGAGGTGTCGTCATTTTCCATATCACCGTCAGAGAAGACTAGACTCGGTGAGGTTATGCACTGTGCCCTGGACCAGGCTGCTGGGAATAGCAGGGCCAGACCTGGCCTCTGTTCCCAGGGCTCATCCCTGGGCATCCCGTTAGGCCAGCTCTGAAGATCTGTATGCTGATGCTCTTCCAGGGCTCTGCCTCCCACATGAATTGAAATTCCTAAGGGTGACTGCCCTGGCTTTAGCTTAGCCTCCCCATGTCCCCGTCTACAGCTTCATTTCCTTAGCTCTGCCTTTCATTTCCTCCAGTGGCAGTGTCCTGAGAAGCAGCCTCTGTGTCCCTTTGCCGCCTTCTCCCTAATTTGCATCAAGATTACACTGCCACTGTGTCTTATCTCTGGAGTCTATCCTGCTCTCTCCTGTCACTGGGCCCCTCTCTGAGGACATAAGCAGCCTCCCAGAGGGATAACAGTCCATCTTATTGGAGCAATATCACCCACCTTGTGCAGGATCAAGGGCGGTGCATTTTAGCCAAACTGGTCATTTCTGGAATAAACCAATAGGCTGACATTGGAATTAGATGATTCTTGAATTCTCTAAGCCTGGGACATGTGTATCAGGCCACTAAGCACCTCCTGCTTAGCCAAAACCATCTTGGGGCTGCCCAGACCAAACCTGGCAAGCTGCGTAGAGTCATGTGATAGACAAACTCAGGGCAGAGTTACAGTGTTGTCCAAGTGTTTGTTGAATGCCTGATCTGCACTTGGCCTTGGGCTAGGTTCTCATTGGTTGAATGACTGGGGATAAATAGAGTTTCTGAGACAACAATAGGAATCATGATTTGTTTCTTGACCCTCTCAATGGAAAGGTAGACTATGAGAAGATTATACCTTATAAGAAAATAGCAGAACATCCCATAGAGTAATTCATCTTCCCAATAACATGATTTCCACACTGACCATCAAAATAAAGACCTCCTTAAAAGAGCAGAATTGATCTTTTGGGAAGGGCTAAAACACACACACACACACACACACACACACACACACGCATATATACATGGACACATATACACGTAGGCATCCTTCCTGCCCCACACATGTGGATGTGGGTAGAGCACACATATCTATGCACACACACACATGTGCAAGCGCACACAGGCACATGCATGCACATAGACACACACTTGTATGCATATAGACATGCACATGTGTCACCACTTGTGCACATGCACACGTAACAGGTAGGCATACACTCATGCCCATATTGGAGCACATGCAACATCAAAGAGCTGTTTGTCTGCACCAGAAGAAAAGGTTGCTGGAAGATGAAGAATTAGGACTGACCCCAGTATAGGCTGGGCATCTGGTAATTATTTGTTGAACAAAAGAGCGAAAACCAGAAGGTGATGCATTGGAAGGAACATCCATTGATAAGTAAATGTGCCTATGGTGGGAATACAGGAGATGCCAGGCACTCCTCCAGGTAGATCAGTTGCAGTGTTCCCAATAGATATTTTTCCATTTCAATTTTGTCCTGATGAAAAATTCCCAACTGTAATGAATACATTCTTGGTGGACATCTCAGAATTCTCATGGCTGGCTTTATATACTTTGGAGAATTCTAACATTTTTTTTTTTTGAGCATTCTCACATATTTCTGAAGGAAATATTTTCCCCTCTATGAGCTTCAGTAAGCACATGCCATTCTGCTACAATAATGAGAAGTTTCCAGAATAAGAACCAGGTAGCTAGAAATTGGTTAATATGAGTAGAAATAGCAACAGAACAAGACAAATGTGCAGACGCACAGAAAGCAGACAAACAGATGCGCAAGTCAACCTTTCTTAGCAGGGAGTGGGTTTGGAGAGACACTGCTCATATTCGTGAGTCCTTAGTATGCTTTCTAGATGCTAAACTTTTACACCTCATAACATCCCTGCCCATTGATATTATTAGCGTTATTTTATAGAAGAGAGAGACTCAGAGAGACTGATAGCTTTCCCTAGTCACACAACTAGTTAAGTGTCAGATCAGGAATTGAAACCTATGTTCTGTTCTTTTCTGTCACTGGGACTTTCAGACAGTGGATATTACTTGGTTAGCCTATCCATATTTCATATGCATATTTCAGGAGCAGCATTTCCATCTTAATGGCACCACATGTATCTTTTAGCAGCAGGGAAATGTGTGTACTCATCTCCCATCTCTTAGGATCTCTAACTTCTGGACTCCTGGGTGGCTCAGCCAGTTAAGTGTCTGATTTTGGCTCAGGTCATGATCTCACAGTTTGTGAGTTCGAGCCCCGCATCAGGCTCTCTACTGTCAGCACAAACCCGCTTCGGATCCTCTGTCCTCCTCTCCCTTTGCCTCTTTCTCTGCTTCTCTCTCTCTCAAAAATATATAAACATTAAAAAATCTCTAATTTCCAGAAGGCAGGGATTTGGTCTGAGGAACCCCTATATCCTGCCGTTGTTCCATTGCTGGGAACCTGGTACAGATTGACAGGAGTGTCCAATAACCATTTTGAATGAAAGAAGAAATCATTCAATCGATGGGTAAAATGTGAGTGAAGTTTCCTTAAATTGGGTTGAAACACTGAATTATTCTCATAGGAATTGCATATTCTAATAAAAATCTTAGAACATAGAACAGTAAGATTTTAAAAAATTTTTAAAAAGGGGGTGCCTGGGTGGCTCAGTTGGTTAAGCATCCAACTTAATTCAGCTCAGGTCATGATCTTATGGTTCGTGAGTATGAGCCCCTCATGGGGCTCCATGCTGATGGCTCGGAGCCTGGAGCCTGCTTCGGATTCTATGTCTCCTTCTCTGTCTGCTCCTCCCCTGCTCATGCTCTCTCAAAATATAAATAAACATTAAAACAAATGTTAAAAAAAAGACATAGAACAGTAAGGTGCTTGGTTGAAGGTGGGCACCAGGGAAAGCCAGAGTTTGGCTTGGAAATGGGATTAGGATTACATGGAATGGGTTTTTACATCAATGTGGCAATTAGATGTTATGCTCCATCTCCTCACTGGAGAATACGTGGGCACTTTCATAATCCCCTTGCCTCCAAAATGGTAACACATGGCTTCTTGCTGCTTGGGGGCACCAGGGACAAATGGTGTATAAGGCTCCTTCAGTCTTCTAGGGGTTGAGGAAAACCCTGGACAAGTACAGGATATTACCATGATTATGACACCATTATGATCGCTATTGGCTTTAACAAAATTCCCCATGGCAGTGCCTACTTGAATTCTTGATTCATGAGAAAGAGGCTGCAGTCTACATGTTGCTGGATACAAACGATGCAAGTCAGGCAACAAGTTACCTCAAAAAAAAAAAAAAATGGATTACTTCTCATAGGGTTAGAGCTAAGTACTAAGTGCTAAGTACTAAGTGATATATGGAAGAAACCCAAATAATTAGGTAACGTTTTATCTATATATAATTTATGAAGGGATTACACTAAATACAAAATCATATTATAGTCAACTTCCAAAGAACCCTACTGGACTCTCTAATTCTGTGGTACTTGGAACTTTTCTTGTCCCGAGTATCACTTTGAATAAATTAATCATAGCTAGCAATTGGAATTTTTCTTCTCTATTTTTACAGAGAGATTTTTGTTACTGCAGTTGCCTTAGCAGGATTTTATCCGTACAATAAACTGAAAGGATAAAAAAATGTTACAACCAAAATTAAATTAATGTCTGGCATCTGGTGCCCCTAGTATGTGTGCAGAACATCACGCATTCCCTAAGCCCTACGATGTCGGAAGGTCTCATGATCTACATTCTACAGGTGAGAACACTGCTGCCTGGAGGAGGGGACAACCTTAACTTGAGTCAGATAGCTAGGGAAGGAAGGAGCTGGAAAGAAAACCCAGGAATGTCCAAATCTGAACACTCTCTCTGCAGCCCCTGGGATGGTGTTAATCAGTAAGCATCTTTCAGGTGGTGAGCTTGACGTTCTCTGCCTCCTTCCTTTCTCCAAGCAGTCAGTTCATGGCTTATTGGGAGACGGGGAGGAATTGTCGTCCTGCTCTAAGGCTGTCTCAAAGGTCTGGAGAAACACCCAGATCCACTGCAACCAGCCCTTATCCTTCAGAAACTCACCAGCCTTCCTGCATGGGAGTCCCTAGGGAGTGTCCCCCCGGGGCTAGGGGTGCTCAGGGACACTTTGACAGGCGACAGGAGACAGGGGCCAGAGAATGGCATCCTTGTGTCCACAAATGAGAAGCAGCCTGACTTCCTCCTGTGGGGATGCAGGGTGCAGACTCAACGTGGCTCTTTGCCCTCCAACACACCATCCGCGGGGTGCAAATTAATATTGCCAAATAGCCTTTCTCTTTAAAGCTTTCCTACTCTGGCATGATAACTAAAAGGGAGGCCGGTATCAAGGAGGAGTGCATTGATTCAAGAGCCATGTGCCTGTCTGTCTGCCCGAGCCAGGAAAGCAAGGCTTCTCTCCTCCCAAAGCCACGTACTGGCAGTTCTGACAGCTCCTCCGTCACCAGGAAGGCATGAGGGGCTCGTGGAGTGAGCAATGAGAGGGTCCGGCACCGGAGACAGAAACACACAGCCAGCCAGGGAAGGTAAATGATGGTACACAGGACATTTATCTCGGAGGTTGTTCCCCCAGCAAAACCAATTACTGGCCTTTTCCTTGCGAACGTGCGCGGGGTATCAACCGGGTGGGGGCTGGAGTGCAAAGATGCTGTGATACGTCTTGGTGCTCTCCATGAGTCCGCCGAGAGCTGCAAAACAAGGGTTTTGGGTTTGCGGGCTCCTGCAGGTGGGGGGTGGGGGTTGCGAGGCGCGTTTCAGAGGAGCCCTAGGGGGCGGGATGTTGGAGCAGCATCTTCAGAGCAGATGAACTCAGGAAATGCAGGCAGAAGTTGGAGGGGGGTTGGGACAGGAGGAGCTGATCGCAGGAATGAGGTGCCTGCTGCTGGAGGGTGAATTCCCTGTCCTTAGAACTGCAGGGGGTCTTTCTGCTGAGCTCCTAAGCGGGAGGGAGGGGGGAGCTGGCCAGAGGTACAGGAATCTAGTGTCAGTGCAGGGTACCTGCTCTCCATGCACTGCCCCTCCCCTCCACCCCCCCCCCCGCCCCTTTCCCCCATGTATCCCTCAGGTTTCCCTGTGCAGGCATCTCCCTTTCCTTCAGGACAGCTGTGATTGATGATGTGGGTTTTGTGCTTCCCAAAAGTGTCAGCCAAAAGGATCAGGAGGATCTGAAAGCGCAGCGAGAAGAACTCCATCGCAAAGCCACGTGCCTGTGGCCTTGGTGTTTGCCCAGAGGGGCTGCTTTTCCCTAACATGTTCATGGAGGCCCCCTATAGGCAGGTGCTGGCTTTGCATCTTGTCTCACTTCTCCAATGCTCACAGGGGCGAGGGGAGCTGAACAGGGCTGAGGGGGGTGGGCAGCTGTAGTGGGCAGAGGAGAGTGGTGGGCAGGAGAGGAGAGCGCATGTCCCCTGTCCCCGAGCCACACTCACAACCCTGACCTGCCTTCCAAGGGACCCGGTCACAGCTCCTGGGGAGCACAACCAAGGCTCCTTGTTTACACCCTCTTCCATTCTCCCCTTGATTCCAATGGCCTCATTCTCTCCCACAATCAAGGGGATGTACTGAAATCACATTCCTTTTTAAGAGCAAATATAATTAGCAGATCCACAGAATTGTGTTATAACTGACGAGGATCTCAGAGACTCTGTCTCCTGGGAGGGTGCAAACCAGTAGCTGGCAAGCATATTTATTTGCCAGTCAGAGTATTTATTTGTTATTTATTTGTTTTCAGGAGACAGTTTCCCTAAACAGGGCATGCTTCCCCCCAGGGTTCCACTGACCCCTTCCTTTTTTTAAAATATATTTTTTTATGTTTTTTATTTATTTTTGAGAGACAGAGACCGTGCGAGCAGGGTACGGTCAGAGAGGGAGGGAGACACAGAATCTGAAGACAGACTCTCGGCTCTGAGCTAGCCATCAGCACAGAGCCCAAAGTGTGGCCCGAACCCATGAACCGTGAGATCATGACCTGAGCCGAAGTCGGATGCTTAACCGACTGAGTCACCCAGGTGCCCCACCACTGACCCCTTCCAACACCAGGCCCATTTGCTCTGACCATTTGCACAGACACTCTGGTTCCTGGAAACATCTGAATGTGTGATTCTTGTTTTCGTTCACTGCCTTCGTTTTACCGATGGGGAAATGGGGCTTTGAGAGGTAGGTGTGACACACAGTATACATGGAAGTCATTGGAAAGGTCAGTCTTGGAACTGGCCTCTTGACTTCTTCTCTTCACTTAGAGATGCTTTCCAAGTCTTGCAATGACCACACTGCTTTTAGTCCAGTTTGATCTTGACCTTAACTACCTCTGTGGTCTCCCTTGACCCTGTCAGACTGCATTCTTTCCCTTGCAAAGGGGAAATAACATAGAGAACACACATCCAGCCCCGTCTTTCCTGTCTCATGAAGGTCTGGAGTGATACAGAATTACAATGAGTTGTGAGTGATATGAAGGGTGCCTCCTTCACTTTGAATGCACCTCTTCCTAGCCTCAGCCAAATCCCTCCCTGCTCTGCCTCTATCTTCTTTGATCCCTTGTCTGGGACTTCTCAGCTTCCCCTCTTCTGGAAGATTCTTCTAGTTTCCAATCTTGCTCAGCATATAGTCTGTTGAGCAGCTGATATTTCTTCCTAGCTGATCCAGTTCCCAGAAGTGGGATTCTTGGGGTTCATGCACTGTTCCCAACCTCTTAGCCACCTTTCATCCTATTGCCAACCTGTAGCTCTCTTCCCCTGGATGTCTAAGTTTGCTTTGTCTTTTTTCCCCCAGAACTTTCTGGATCATACATTTTTTAAGAGAAGAAATGTACTTCAAATATTGCCCCTCATAATTTTCCATGTATGAGGGTTTTGAACCTTCTACTCCATGTGACCTGTAGTGAGACAGGCAGAAGGAGACTATTCTATGTTTGATGGTTCTCTATGATTCAGGAATGTACCCTGCTTCACTAACTGACTTCCAGAGTGTTCATGGTATTACTACTGCATGGCCTTCTGAAGGAACTCCCAAACAAACAAACATCCATCCATCCTTCCATCCTTCCATCCATTGGTCCATCCATCCATCCAGTAAATGTTATACTACAAAAATAGTGAACAAATCACCACCAATCTCTACCTACATGCATTTTACATCTTGGTGGAGGGAGACAGATAACAAGCCAACAAATAAATGAATAAGATAATTTTTAAGTGCATTACATACGATGGAGAACTATAAAACCAGGGAACGTGATAGAAAGTGATGGCTTTGGGGAGCCTTCATTAGACTGATTGGTCAAGAAAGCCCTCACTAAGAGGGGATTTTTGAGCTGAAATGTACAAAACTTCAAATGTGAAGCTTTGAGGCAGAGTGTTTCCTGCTCTGAAGCAGGGAATCACATATGCAAGAGCCCTAGGGCTGAAATAAGTTTGGCAATGTAGGGGAAGGGAAGGAGAGGTGGGGTAGTGAAGCACAATTATAAAGTTGGAGAATGGTAAAGGTTGAGGCCAGGGAGCAAGAGAAGGCCTAGAACATGTGCACCTAGTAAAGAATATGGATTTTTTTCTTTAAATGTTATGAGAAGCCATTAGGCAGTTTTAAATAGGGGAATGATTTGCCCTAATTAATGTTGTAAACGTGTTACTAAGACTACAAAATAGAAAACAGATACCAGAGATATTTGCACTCTTCCCCTTGCTGGCTTTGACAAAGTTGCCATGATGAGGAGGACCACATGGTAAGGAACGAACGGGGACTTCTATCCAACAGAAAACTAGAAATTGAGGCCCTTAGTCCCAATAGCTCCCCAAAACAAACTTGACATTCACCATGTAAATAAGCCTGGACACAGATGAGACATGAACCCTGGCAAACATTCAAGCCTGCCGATGAGACACGAACCCTGGCAAACAGCTTGACTGTAGTCTTATGAGACACCCAAAACAGAGGACCCAACTATTTTGTGCTTAAACTCCTGACCCATGGGAACTAGGAGATAACAAATGTGTGTAGTTTGAAGCTTGTATGGCTACATTTGTGACAATTTGTCATGTACCAGTGTAGAAGTAATAAATGTTTGTTTGTCTAGTAAACTCTGGATGTCAGAAGCCAATCTAAATAGGCATCTGATCCAAAGTGAAAACAAGGTCTGAGATATTGGGGGGGTCACACTCTTAGGAAGAATCCCAGTGGATTCTTTTAGTGATCATAGTGTTATAATTCGTCTCTGTGGACACAATTCTACCACTGATATTGAAAAAATTCAAAGTTCTTAAGACCCCAAAAAACTGTTTCTCCAATGGCAGAAATTTAAGAGATAAGGGGTGGGAAGATCTTTTAAGGATAGCGAGTATTTTCAGCTGGCCTCATATTGTTTTTATTCATAAAATCCTAGCCATGAGGTATGGAATAGCTTTTTTGGAATAGGCTCATGGAAACAATGAGAGGCTTAATTTTAGAGTTAAAAGTTCTGGATCCAGGGGTACCTGGGTGGCCCAGCTGGTTAAGCATCTGACTCTTGGTTTCTGCTCAGGTCATATTCTCATGGCTCATGAGTTCAAGACCCGCATCAAGCTCTGTGCTGACAGGATGGAGCCTGCTTGGGATTCTCTCTTTCTCTCTCCCCCTCTCTGCCCCTCCCCTGTTCTCCTTCTGTCGCTCTCAAAATAAATAAACTAAAAAAATAATAAAAGTTCTGGACCCACTTAGAGTGTGTTGGGGGGGGGGGAGGATTTCCCCAAAGCACCAAGTAATTTTCCAACACCAGCTGGGTATCCTACAATTTAAGTCAATGTGACACTATCTACTGGTGATAGCACTTAGTCCCACAAGATGGCACATCCCCCTAACCTTCAGATGCCAGTCACCAGCCCAGTTGGTTACTGTGCTTCTGACCAATGGGCTACAGTTTGAAGACTCCCCTTACCCCCTCCTGGCATTCAATTAAATTATTAGAGAGGTTCACAGAAATCTAGAAACATGTTTGCTCACTAGGTTACTGATTTATTACCAAGGATATTAAAGGATACAAATCAACAACCAGATGAAGATATATACATGGGGCAGTGTTTCAAACAAGGGAGCTTCTGTTCATGTGCAGTTTGAGGCCGGGCATATGCTGCCAGGCATACGACAGCATTCTAGTAAGCTCTTTGATTGCCCTTCTTTTGGATTTTTATGGAGGCGTCATCACATGGGCATGATTGACAATAGCCATTGCTAATTGATTCAACTTCCAGCCTCCTCTCTCTGCCCAGAAATCGGAGGTGGGGGGAGGGAACTGAAATTTCTACCTCTGTGTTTATGGTTGGTTCCCCTGACAATTGGCCCCCATCCTTAAGTTCTTTCCAAAAGTTACCTCCTTAACATAAACTCAGTTATGGTGGAAAGGGGATTATTATGCATAACAAGACACCCATTCACCTTTAAGGCTCTGAAGTGATTTCAAGGAACTGAGTATAAAACACTGAATAGTTGCCTTGCATATGTTTGCCTTTTTAAAATCCCCAAATAACTCTGTAGGGCTAAGTGCTATACCAAAAAAAAAAACAAAAAACAAAACAAAACAAAAAAACCAAACAACCTTGGTTTTCCTGGGCTTAATAGAATACATATTCATTTTCTTTCTTGTGCAAAAATTTCAATGCCCGTGTACCAGTGTGCCTGTTCTGAGAATCCAGTGACTCAAGGATCCAGCCTTCTTCATTCTTAGGGCACTGTCACCTTTGGTACCATGTGAACTCCATGATTGCCAGAGATGAAGAGAGTATGGAGAAGACACACAGATATTTATGCATTTCATCCTGGAAGTGACAAGGATTAATTCTGCTCTCATTCCATTAGACAGAACTGGTCATGTGATGCCCCCACCATGCAAGGCAGGCTGGGAAATTGAGTCCCTGAATTGGCAGTTACTCCTCCGCTCTAGTTCTACCCCTGGAAGGGAGCATGAGTCTTTCAGAGCCCACTGATTGTCCCTGCCACAGGCTTCTAGTGAGAAAACTTGGGGGTCAGAGAAGCTGCTCAAGATGTTCTTCAGAGAAATTAAATAAACTTTGTAAGTGGCAAAGACATCCTTGGAACATTGGAGAGAAAACTGTCACAAAATGGTGATCTGATGTGACAACCTCCCTAAGACCTTTGGATTTCCTGGTCTTACATTTCCCAGGCAGATTTGCTTACAGGGAGGAGCTCTCAAGTCAGAATGTCTTGGTTTCCAGCTTGGTGCCACCACTTACTACCTGCATGATGGCGGGCAAGTTACTTCTTCTCTCCTAAGCTGAGTTTTCTCAATTATAGAGTGGATTCAAGAATTGTATCCACACCAAATACTTTTCATGGGAATTGAATGACTTATTGCCTGTGAAAAGCTTAGGTTGGTACTTGGCATGGAGTCAGCACTGGGTGTTAGCTGTTGCTTGTTGCCGTTACGGTTGTGATCTATCAGTTCCGTTTTGGGTCAATCGGCCTTAGTCTCAGAGCCCTGAATCCACCACTTCCTACTCATTCATGATACACTGCTGTGTTCCACCCACCTCCTCTCCCCATACTCCAGGCCACTAGTTTCCCTCTCCCCAGGAACATTTGTAATATTTAGCAACCCAAATGACCAACGTCTTTCTTCCCTCTGGAAGAGAGTGGTATCTTGAGCCATGATCATCTCATCATCTTAACAACAAGGATTTTCTCACGATGTCTGCTCTGAAATAATTATACAGGATTGTTGTATAATCTGCATATATTTTATTTCACAAGTGGCTGGGTTTTAAGAGTAATCAAACCAATACTGCTATTTATTAAAACTGTAAAATACATTGGGATTCAGGCATACATACCTGAGGATAGCTAGAATAAGCAAATCCAATTTGTACCAAGGAGTTCAGGTTAATAAAAAGAAAAGACAGTCTCCTTTTGACCACTAATCCAGTGGCTGTTTATGAGGATAATGGGCAACAGACACTTTATTTGCTCCCGTCACCTTGCCTGGGTAGAAAAGACCTAGTGTTGAACTTTCAAATGTTAAAGAGGTCAT
This sequence comes from Cryptoprocta ferox, assembly GCA_028646485.1. NCBI lineage: Eukaryota > Metazoa > Chordata > Mammalia > Carnivora > Eupleridae > Cryptoprocta > Cryptoprocta ferox. The sequence goes on along the minus strand of CM053560.1, from coordinate 130,060,338 downwards.
TCATAATTAACTTGCATGCCTGGAATTTTCCAAGTGAATGTCACATGCTTCCAGTGTCACTGACCTACTCCCTCTGTGTCTGCATATCCCAACAAACACACAATGGACCAGCCACAAAATGGACACCATGGGGCCAATGCAGTAACCTTTACACATGGTCTCCCTTGCTATGGGGCATTGCATGCCATCCATTGTGAACTCACAACACTGGGCCATTGTGAGTTATTCGCAGAGCCCACTTCTTGGATTCAAAGGTCAGTCCTGAATGACACTGGGACCTCTCCCCAAATTCAAGGGCTCATGGACACCCATGTCACTTACATGCTTACTAAGGAACTAGAGTCCAGAGTCTGGGTTCTCATTACAGTGCTCTTTCTCTTAACCCAAGTTTTCTTCCTTACTGTGTAGTTCTGGCAATACTTTCTCGCATTTCTGAGTGTGGCTTATGGAATCCTTAAAACTTTAGTGCTAGAAGTAGCTTATGAATCACCTAGTCCAAATTCCCCTTCCCATGAACACAGAGGCTCTAGTTTTCTTTATGAATTAATCAGCAGAACAAAACATCCTCCAATATCATTATGACATAAAAGGCAACCCTAAAGCAAATCACAAATATTATTTGACACTTGTGTTTAGGGAGAGCAGCTTAGCACTATATACCAGAATATAAAAAGGTATACACACACATTAACTCAGCAATTAAACTTTTAGAGATTTCCTTACACCCTACATCATCTTTCAAAAAAGTGAAAACACCCAATGGCTATCCTATTGTCCCTCATTATGACAATGGTTAAATAAATTATGGCACATCCTTACAATGGCATATTCTCCAGCTATTGACAAAATAAAGTCATTATGGGAAAAAAATTTCTTAGGCTAAGAAAATGTTAGTAGAGATTCTGGTGTGAAAAGAAAATGAAGACAGAGGAAGGACATATTAGGGAAGCTTTCATTTTTTATACTTTATATACTGTTTTGATTTATTCACATTGTGAAGACTTTTCATTTAAAAAATCAGCAAGGATTATCTAGTGGAGATATGTGCCATTTTTTTTCATTTTGTACCTACATACATATTTTAAAAACTAAATAAATTGTTATTTTTTAAATTGAAACATATAATTCATTATAGATGCTTTTGAAAATATAGATATTCACTCATAAGTCTGCCACCCACTGCTTACATTGCCTGTCATATGCCTGTTCAACCTTTTCATTATGCATAATTTTATATATTAAAATACCATGACTTTTTTTCAATGAAAATATGATCACATTGTAAATATATTTTTAAAACTTAAAAGATCAACTTTCCATGACATAATTTTAATGATTGCAAGATATTCAACTTCCCAGATAGCTTTTTTAAAGTTTATTTATTTTGAGAGAGAGAGAGAGAGAGAGAGAGAGAGAGAGAGAGAGACAATCCTAAGCAGGCTCTGTGCTCAGTGTGGAGCCCCATGCAGTGCTCAAACTCACCAAGCATGAGAACACGACCTGAGTGAAATTAAGAGTCGGAAGCTTACCCGACTGAGCCACCCAGGAGTCCCAAGATAGCTTATTACCCAGATCCTAGCTATTGTGTATTCAAATTGTTTTTCAGAATTTTTGTATTTATTTACTTTTTGTTTGTTATTATAAGTACATATTCATATGGTATCCCCTTCCAAGATAAAATCTTAGAAGTAGGTGCAATGGTCTTTGCACATTTTTTAAGTTTCTGGTAATTACTGCCAACAAATTCCAAAGAATTCCAAATTCTCTTGAGTTACACACTGGCAGCAAAGGAGAATTTTCATTCACCATAATCCACACTACACAGTACAATGGCTGCTCCCAACAATTGTGAGAATCCTTAAAAATTCAGTTACATTTGCAGGACTATGTATCATAAGATATGAACAATTGACTCCTATCTACCATTAAGAATGCAGTAAATTCTGGAAAAGACAAGGAGGCAAAGTTAGGAAAAGCCCCATGCTTTTCAGGTGATGGTGGCCTGACTGACAGTGGGAGCAGTTGTGATGGATGGACAAAAGCATGGAGTCAAGATCCCTCTTGTAAGCAGAAGTGATAGCACATGGCAGGGGTGCCTGGGTGACTCAGTCGGTTAAGCATCCGACTTCAGCTCAGGTCATGATCTCCTAGTTCATGAGCTTGAGCCCCGCGTTGGGCTCTGTGATGACAGCTCAGAGCCTGGAGTCTGCTTCGGATTCTGTGTCTCCCTGTCTCTCTGACCCTCCCCCAATTGCACTCTGTCTGTCTCTCTCAAAAATAAATAAATGTTAAAAAATATTGAAAAAAACAGAAGTGATAGGAGATGGCAATATATGGAACATGGGGAGTCAGAGAAAAAGAAATTTGGGTTTGGCTTGGGTTTTTACCTGAGAAACTGGTTTAATGAAGTAGCTATTTAACTGGAGTGAGAAAGGTGGGGGTGGCAGCTTTGAGAGTGGATTTGGGGAGTGACAATACTTGTTCCAGATGTGTTCAGTCTGATATTCTTCTTAAACATACACATTCAAAGTGCCACGTTGACAGTAGGAGTTCAGAAGCCATATAAGCCATGGTGATCGGAGAGGATATTTAAAGCCATGGTTCTAGATGAGATCATCAAGGAAGAGAAGAGGGAGAGGAGAGGAGAGAAGAGCAGACGGAAAGGAAGGAGATCATGGGGGAGGCACAAGGCTGAGTCCTGGACTGCACCAAGATTGAGTGGAGCAGAGGAATGAGATGAGAAAGAGCAGCTGGGAGCAGAAGAGGATCACAGGGAGACATTGGTACCATGGAGAGCTCAGGAGACCATGTGTTAAGGAGGAGAGAGTGGGCGCAGTAATGCTCTCATCTTCACACTGGAGCAAGCCTTCCTTTGGGACACCAGAAGAAGGCAGTGCAGACAGCAGGGAAGGGCTGGGTAGAGGACAGGCCAGCACACTGAAATCGTAAACCAAAGTTTGGAAAGACACATGAGGCTAGAACCAGGGCACCTGCAACAGTCAGCTGGGGAATGTGCCAGTCTGTTACATTTTTGCCATTAACTTACTGTAAACCCCAACAGGCATAGTGGAGTCAAGAATAGAAAGTGGTGATGTGTGTACTCGAACAAATGGTTATGAAGCAAATACCTAACATCCATGTAAGTCACGATCTAGAATAGCACCAGCACCCAGAATCCCTGTGATGCGCCTCTCTCTTCCACGGAGAGGTACCCACCCTCATGAGCCAGGGATTGTAATTTCCTTGTTTTCCTTTATACTTTATCACAATGTGTGTATCCTGAAACAATATGGCCTAGTTTCACCTCAATTTGAACAATACCTAAAAGCAATTGCATTGTATGTATTTTGGAGTCTTAGTTCTACCTGGATATTATATTTGGAATGTTCATCTTGCTGCAGGTAATTGTAGCTTGGTCATCTTCATTGCTGTATAGTATCTGGTTGTGTGGATACACCACATTCTATCCGTTCTACTGGTGATTTTAGTTTGAGGCAATATTTGAGCAGTGTTGTTATGGGTATTTGTATACATATGCATGTGTTTCTTCGGGGTATGTGCCTGAGATTTGAATGACTGTATCATAGAACATGTGTGCCTTCAGCTGTAGAAGACAGTGCCATACTATTTTGAGAGAGATTTTACTGGGGTGCCTGGGTGGCTCAGTTGGGTAGGCATCTGACTCTTGATCTCAGCTCAGGTCATGATCTCATGGTTCTTGGGAGCAAGACTTGAGTTAGGCTCTGTGCCGACAGCATGGAGCCTGCTTGGGATTCTCTCTCTCTCTCTCTCTCTCTCTCTCTCTCTCTCTCTCTCTCTCTCTCTCTCTCTCTCTTTTTGGTGAGACTCCTGGTCTATTCTTTATATATTCTGGTTGCTAATCTTTTGTTGATTATGTGCTTCAAAAATTTTATTTTGTGTTTTCAATTTTTCTAGGGTATCTTTGAATGACAGAGAGGTTTACATTTGTACCTTTTTAAATAAAATTTCTCTAAATAGGAGAAAATGCATGCCTGAGAAAGCCCCTCTTAAGGTGCCAATACCTTTGGAGTCATTAAGTCTTCGGAGTACTCTAGAAAACCATAAAATGAGAAAAGGGGAAGACTTGAGAGTGTCCCATTTAAGAATGGGAAAGCCACCTTTGCTGTTTGTTTGGATTCTGAGCCCTGTGCTAAGGAGGATGCCCCTGCAGATTTCAGAACTGGGAAAGCTCATCTTAGTGATGACATGCTTGACAGTTGCTCCTGTTGTGCACTGAGGAAGAAGTGGGGGGGGGGGGGAGCAGCTAAGATGCAAAGTAGTTACCCTAGCAAAAATTTTATACAGGTTTGCCTTTTCCTTTCCTCTGGAGAGAATCTTTGAAGATACAGACTGTGGGAGAGAGGAAAGAGCCCCTGCTTCAGAAATGTCGACAGTTATCAGTAGGCTTTAGTCAAAGATAAAGTCTCGGAAGGAAGGGTGCTCTGCAGGCCCGCTCTGTCACCTGTTCATTTTGAATCATGAACCACAACCCTCATTATCATTTTTCAGTCTCTTTGACCAAATCCAAACCTATTTCCTCCCACTTCCAAATCACTGCCTGCCATTCAAACCCATGTAGGCACACTCCAGTTGGCATTTGGTTCTGAATTAATACATATTAATGGGTGGTAATACATTTCTACCACTGCATATATTTACTTGAAATACAATTTTCCATCTAATGCATTTTATTCACATCACTGCATGGTAACTGCATCCAGAATAATATCTTTAGTGATTATTCATTACTGAAATAATATATCGGCGCCAAACAGCAGCTTTTAAGTGGCTTCAGATTTTTTTCGCTTTAAATTGAACATGTTATTATTACACAGACAGAATAATCCCATTATCCCCACTAACTGAAGATGACAGCTTCAGGAGGCTATTTCACAAAGCCTCGTTCAGGTGGGACCTGGGGCCTTTCTCTGATGTGGAGGAGAGGGGAAGTAGGGGAGTGATTTCAGTAAAGGTGCTGCTTCAGATGTGAGTACAGATGTGTATGAGCAGATGTGGCAGAGAGCAGGTGAGCACGTGGACTATGGCCCAAGGCAAAGTGTGTGTGCATGTGTGCTGTCTGGAACAAAGACTGAGGGTAAGGGCAGATGTGTCTTTTGAAAGCTGTGGATAATGAGTGTATGTGTGTGTGTGTGTGTGTGTGTGTGAGAGAGAGAGAGAGAGAGAGAGAGAGAGAGAGAGAGAAGAGAGAAGAGAGAAATAGCAATAGTCAATGTAAGAAATGCCTTAGGATTACAGAGTGATGCAGTAAAGCATTGTACTTCATGCAGAAACTTCAGGATAAACTACAATGACCTGCGGAAAGCCAATATCCAATCTTAGAACATGAGAGAGAAACAGGAAACATTGACTGAGTGACATTTCTATCATGTTACTCATTTATGTTTTCCCTAAGTGGTAGTTATTATCACACCCCACTTTCTCAGCTTCGGAAACTAAGGCGCAGAGAGATTAAATGTCATTGCCCACAATCTGTACCTAATAGGTGCTACAGAGATAATTTGGCTACAAATCCATGTAATGCTAAATGGGGCGTTCCTTCCACTGCGTGCGAGACTGAGCAGTAGTTAAGGGTGTTAGCTCTTCAAAGCCCAGCCTCATCGCTCACACTTGCAAGATGTAGGGCCCTGGGCGGATTGCTTGATTTGATGAAAGCCATTTTCCTAGAGGAATTTTGTGAGGATTCATTGAGATTGAGCTTGTGGAGATGCTTGGATCATATAGAATTTTTCAGTTACTGGAAATCTGTTCTTTCTTCCCACTCCATTCTCTTGCAACAAATCGTTGGGTGCTTCGAAGCTGCAACCAGACAGGAGCCCACCCTCTGCCCCATGACCTCTGTGAAACCATGCCTCCTCTGGTCCCTGGATGTGTGCCCCCAGCCCCAGTCAGGTCTAGAACTGAACCAGACCTGCAGCCTTGGTTGTACTCACCATCAACATTTTGGATGGCATGATAATGGCAGTGACTTTGGCTCCTAAACTTCACAGAAGCAACCCAAATCCTATTTGTTTTGTTTGTTTGTTTGTTTTAAGTTAACAGCCGTTTATTGAGCTCTTGATTCTGAGAGTGAATTCAGGTTGGCTTGGGCTAGGTCATTCTCCACTGGCCTAAGCTGGACTCACTCATTTTACCTGTGGTCCGCTTCTGGGCAACTCGGTACTTTGTTTCATGAAGTTGACAGGAAGACAGCTGGGTCATGGGAGCCACTGGGTCACATGCCCTTTCTCAAACATCTCATGATGACATGATGACAGCATGTTTCAAAAGTAGCTCCAACAAGTTCTCTTCAGGTCCATGCATGCTTTATAATTGCCGATTGCCCATTGGCTAAGGCCAGTCATGTCAGTACAGACTGAAGGAGGGAAGGAGAGTCCCATGTCTTGATGGAGAAGAAAAACTCATTTTTGCAATCTCTCATAATCTTCCCTCTGGCAATAATCCTTCACAATCCTTTCACACACAGATCATATTCGCTCTGTCCCAAGACTCAAAATTCTCATCCAGGCTTGGAGTCCAGGATCAGGTCATCTTCAACAAGTCCCAACATAGCTCTCTTAATCTGGGAAAACCTATTTGCTTCCCATTTCTCTGAAAAGATTCATAGCTCTACCCATACACAATACCTCTGTGTCTTTATTTTTATTTTTCTTCTTTTAACTGAAGGATAATTGACATACAATATTGTATTAGTTTTGGGTGCGCATCATAGCAATTTGATATTTATATTCATTACAAAATGGTCACTGAGGGGCACCTGGGTGGCTCAGTAGGTTAAACATTTGACCTTGGCTCAGGCCATGATCTCATGGTTTGTGAGTTCGGGCCCCGCGTCAGGCTCTGAGCTAACAGCTCAGAGCCTAGAGCCTACTTTGGATTCTGTGTCTCCCTCTCTCTCTGCCCTTCTCCTGTGCTCATGCTCTCTCTCTCTCTCTTTCTCTCTCTCTCTCTCTGTCTCTCTCTGTCTCTCTCTCTCAAAAATAAATAAACATTAAACAATTAAAAAAAAACAAAGGGTGACCGAAATAAGTCTAGTTTCCATCTACCACCCCATAAAGTTGTCACAGTATTGTTGACTATATTCCCTAAGCTGTACATTACATCCCTGTGTCTCATGTATTTTATAACTGGAAGACTGTACCTCTTAATCCCCTTTATCTATCTATCCCCCCTCCCTTCCTCTCTGGACACCATCAGTTTGTTCTCTGTATTTATCAGTCTGTTTCTGTTTTTTTTTCTTTGTTTCTTTGTTGTGTTATCTTCATTGTTCTAGAGTGGTTTTCACAGTAGGCTCACCTGAGAAATGCTCAACAAATAAGGATGCTAGGGGCTCAGTCCAGGAGATGACAGCCCCAAGGTGTTGGGATTTTATAAACCAGGTGATTATAATATTCTACTGCTCCACCAGGGCTGACTCCACAGGTCTGGAGATTGTTGGGGAAATCAGTAAGGCAAACCTTAGGAGCTAATGGATAATGGGGATGGAAAATTGAGTGGAACCCCAAATCCAGTCTTTGCCCAGAGACTTGCCGAGTCTCTGACCCTGGTGAAAGCTATTTTGTCATATCTAGGTGCCATGTTGGAAGCTGAGAACTGGGGAATGGTCATTAATTGTCCAGTGTTGCCAAGAGGGACCCCAAGACATTGCAATTTTCTTTTCTCTTTCTTCTTTTAACAATTTTATTTTGAAATAATCTTTACACTCAATGTGGGGCTGAAACTCCACCCCAAGATCTTCTGACTGAGCCAGCTGGGTGCTTCTGTGATTTTCTTTTCTCTTTTTGACCTAGTTTGTTCTTTTCTTTCTTCCTATTTCCTATGTAAATTCTTAAAAATTAATTTTAGTTTTGACATGATCCTATGGTAAAGTTGACCTTTTTTGGCTGCACATTATAAAAATTTTAACACATGTACAAATCCATGTGACTCCCACAATTGCAATACAGAATGGTCACCCAAAAAAACTGCCTTGTGATATCCATTTATAGTTGCATCTCTAACAACCTTAACTCTGGTGACCACTGACATGCTGTCCATCACTATGTTTTTGTTGTTGTTTTTTTTTGAGGATGTTATTTAAATGTAAGTACAATGTATATAACCTTTTGAGACTAGCTTCTTGCACTCAGTATGTCTGTGTGATCCATCCAAATATTTTGTATATCAGTGGTTTATTCCTTTTTAATGCTAAATAGTATACCATTATATGAATGTTATCATGTGAATGTACCACATTTTATTTATCCATTCATGAACTGAAGGACATTTGGGTTGCTTCCAATTTTTGGCAGTTTTGAATAGAGTTGCTATAAAGCTTTGCATGCAAGTTTTTGTGTGAGCATGAGTTTATTTTCTAGGTTCATGTGGTAAGTGTGTATTTACCTTTGCTAGAAACTGACAGTTTAACAAAGTGGCTGTACCATTGTGCATTCCCACGAGCAAGGTACAGAGTTCTATTTGCCTCCTACCCTCTCAAATGCTTGCTGTCCTTAGCTCCCTGTTAGGGACTCCTTTAGGAAGTCTAAGGGATTGTGCACATAGGGGGATCTCATCATGGTCTTAATTGGTATTTTTGTAATGGCTAAAGGTGTTGGAAATCTTTTCATGTGCTTATGTCATGCTTAAATAATCTCTAGGGAAGTCTCTGTTCAAGTCTTCTGAATCATTTTAAAATTGGCTTTGTTTTCTTACTACTGAATGTTGCAAATTCCTCATATATTCTAAGTACAAGCCCTTTAATGTGTGATTTGCAAATATTTTCTCCCAGTCTGTAGCTTGTCTTCTCCTTCTCTTTACAGTGTCTTCCACTAGCATGATTTTTTAATTTTTAGGAAGACCAATTTATCAGTTTTCTATAGATTATGTTTATAGTGTCATATGTATGACATTTTTTATTCTATGACTTTACTAGGCTCACTTATTAATTCTAAGAGGGTTTTTTGTTTGTTTTCTGTAAAGTCCTTAAAATTTTCTAAACAGAAAATCATGTTGAATTCAAGTAGGGAGTTTTCATTTTTGATTCCTCATCTGTAGGCCTTTTATTTATTTATTTATTTATTTCTCATTGCACTAGTGATGAATCTCAGTACTCTGCTACATAAGACCAGTGGGCTGGGAAATCCTCTTCTTCTGAATCTTAGGAGGAACGTATTGAGTCTGTCACCAATGAGTATAATGACATTTATGTTCTATGTGGTTTTTTGTTAGGTTAAAGAAGTTCCCTTCTATTTCTAATCTGTTGAGGGTTTTTATCATGCCTGGATGTATTTAATTAACAATTTTTGCTCTTGGGCACCTATGTGGCTCAGTCTGATAAGCATCCGACTCTTGATTTTGGCTCAGGTCATGATCCCAGGGTCATGGGATCAAGCCCTGCATCGGGCTGTACTCTGACAGCACGGAGGCTGTTTGGGATTCCCTCTCTCCCTCTCTCTGTTCCTGCCCCTCACCCCCATACATAAATAAAGTTAAAAAAAAAAGAAAACATTTTTTGCTTTTTCTGCATTGATTGATATCCTGTGGTTCATCTTTAGACCATTTTTACAGTAAATAGTGAATTAACATTCATAGCCTTTAGAACATTGATGTAGATTGATGTAGCCTTGCATTCCCGGGACAAATATTACTTGTCTGTTATTTTTATTATTTGTATATACTGATATATTGATTTGCTTATATGTTGTTAGCACTTTTTTTGCATCTGTACTCATGAGGGATATTGATATGTATTGTTCAACTTTGGCACTGGCTTTGGCTTTTGTTTCAGAGTCATGTTTGACTTATAAAAGGAGATGTAAAATCTATCCTCTATGATTTTCTTGAATTGGTTGTAAGGAAAAGGTATTATATCTTCTTTAAATTTTGGTAGAATTTTCCAGTAATTATCTGGGCCCAAAGATTTCATTTTTGGAAGGCTTTTAACTACATATTCAAATTATTTCATAGCTATCGGAATTTTAGGTTATCTGTTTCATTTTGGGTGAGTTTGGTACTTCATGCTTTTTGAGGAATTGGTCCATCTTATCTCATTTCTCAAATTTATGTACATAGAGTTGATTATAGATTCTGATTCCCTTATGAATTATTCTTTTAATGTCTGTAGTATTGTGTGGTGATATCTGCTCTTTCATTTCAAATTCATTGGTAAGTTGTGTCTTTTCTTTTTTTTTACTTTGTAAATCTCACTAGAGTTTTATCAATTTTATTGATCTTTTGAAGAAACCAGTTTTTGGTTTCATTTATATTCTCTATTGCTTTTATGTTTCGATTTCATTTGTTTCTGTTTTTTTTTTTCTTAATTTTACTTTCATCTTTCTGCTTGCTTGGGTTTAACTGTCTCTGTGTCTAGTTTTGTAATGTGGAAGCTTAGTTTATAGATTTGAGACCATTCTTATTTTTTTTAATGTAAGCATTTTGTGCTATAAATTTCCCTATAAGCACTGCTTTAGGTGAATCCCACATATTTCAGTAGGCTGTGTTTCTAGTTCTGTTCTCATTTGTAGATTTTTATGTCCTGTTTTTCTCAAACTTACTATGTTTTAAACTGTTAGGATCCATAATGGTCTCTCTGTGATTTTGCCAACATAAGTGAGGTTGGCATTTACCACTACTGGCAAATTTATGCCTTCTCATTCACTCACTCCTTCATTCCCTGGACAGATGTTAAACATTATTGGGTGGTGCCCATAATTTAGGCACTGTTCTAAGCACTTCAGATAGAGTACTGAACAAAACTGATGAGAATTCCTGCCCATTTGGAGCTTAAATCTTAGTGGGAAGTTAGATAATAAACAAAAATATAGTACAATTGTAGGTAGTGATGTGTGCTATAAAGAAACTTATGAAGTTTTATTATCCCATTTGGTAAGAGTATTATTTTAGATAGAGATCAGAAAAGACTCTGAGGATGTGCCATTTGAACAGAGACCTGAATGAAACAAGGGTGCTATGGTTGGTCATGTGGCAGAGAACCTTGGAGACAGGGGTCACAGTTGGTGCAAAGGCCCAGGGGCAGGGTATTAGATATAAATAAAATAATACTAAACAGTAAAACAACAAAGAGGTATGGTACTAATTAGGGAGTATATTTCCGAATTGTTTGGTATAACCACCAGCAGCCAGTTCTCCCCCACTCTAACCCAAATGGGTCTCAATCTATCCAGGAAGATTATTAAACGTTGCTGAGTTTGGTCCCTAATAATTCCAATACAACTAGGCCTAGTTGGTAACCAGTTGTCTGAATTTCAGTCAAGCCCTCCAGGTGAGTCTGGTGCAGGGAAGTTCTTGAAAGTCACTGGGCAGGGGCGCCTGGGTGGCTCAGTTGGTTGAGCGTTCGACTTCAGCTCAGGTCATGATCTCGCAGTTCGTGGGTTCGAGCCCTGCATCAGGCTCTGTGCTGACAGCTCAGAGCCTGCAGCCTGCTTCAGATTCTGTGCCTCCCTCTCTCTCTGCCCCTCCCTGGCTTGTGCTCTGTCTCTCTCTCTCTCTCTCAAAAATAAACATCAAAAATAATTAAAAAAAAAAAAAAAGAAAGTCACTGGGCATAATCCAGTTTCTCAACTTCACTCTGTCTTTTGGAGTTTCTAAAGGCCACAGATGACAGGGCAGTGTGACATGGTCACAAGGCTGAGACAGTACTAGCCACTTCCTGTAGCCAGACGGATAGGCCCACAACACATCCCCATCTTCACTGCCCAGAAGGTCCAGACTCACACATCATGGCGGCTCTCACCGTGCAGCACTCCCACCCCCTGGGGGGGGTCATCTGACACCCCCATCAGGTTTTTTAGAATCTGGAAGTATTGGCCATTTGAATCATAGGGTCTCATCTGAAAGGAACGAAATGTGTCTCGCAGAGAACTAAAAACAAACAAATAAATAAACAGACAAGTGCCGACTGTAATTAGTTAGTAGCAAAATAATTAGTGACAAAACCACCTCCAGGCAGGAGCTGGAGCAAACCTCTTCATTCCTATGTTGAGGCGCTGACCCCACTAAATGCTTATTATTCCTCGTTTTCCGGGAGCCTCATTGATACTGTACTGCCAAGACCTCGGGGACCTGTGATAGCTATTTCCCCACAATTTACAGGGAGAACAGAGCCCAGTTGCTTGGGAGATTAATTAACTTGTCAAACAATTAAGTAGACAGGCAGTAATCGAGGTTTCCATTTCATAATTGATTTATCACTCTAGCTTCTTCAGTCCCAGGGCTTAGAACGAAAGGGCCGCTGTGTGGGGGAAAACCTTTCAGAGAAGGGCAGGAGGCTGCGGGAGGCCAGGAGATAAGGCCCTCTGGTCCTGCACGCACCATGCATGCAGCCTGGGTTCTGACCCGCCTCCTGATGAGGGGAGGATTGCATTTTCCCCCTTCCGGTAACCCTGGCCAGCGAGTCCCTGTTATGGCCTCGGAGTCCCATCCAGTCCCGTGTTGTTTGGAGAAGCAAAGATGCTGAGAAATGTCTCGGAGGACACCGACGCTTCCAGGGCGACCCTCCTCTGTGATGGAAGGGACTAAAGAAAATGTCACACTTTATTAATTCATGTTAAGATTGTGACTCAGGCCTGCTTTGCCAGTTTGCAGTGGGGCCTTTCTGGGGTGCCACACCCCGATTGCATCAGCTCGTGAGTGCGGTGCCCGCAGCACACCTGGCTGTTTCCTAGCTTTGGTGTCCATCAGCATCACTGTGGAGCTCACACGCAAGTGGAGAGCCCAGCGTTACCCCAAAGACTCTGCTTTAGGGGGTCTGAGCTGGGGCTTCAGAATCTGCCTACTGAGCTGAGCCCCCCCTCCCCCTGGGCGATTCTATCACAGGCCATCCTCCAACGGTCTACTGTTTAGATCAGAATAGACACCCAAACTGCAGATGTGATCTGGGGCCTTAGCTACCAGGTGTCCTGTGGTGGGACAGAGGCGGGGAGATGGTTAGCACCTGTTTGATTCTCCCCAGCTCTTTACCATGCACTTGGATGCCAGCGTGGGGGCCCTGGGAGCCTGGTGCAGTCTGGATTGGTCTCTTTTGTTTTTTTAATGTTTATTTGGTTTTGAGAGAGAGAGAGAGAGGGAAAGACAGGGCACAAGTAGGGGAGAGGCAGAGAGAGAGGGAGACATGGAATGTGAAGCAGGCTCCAGGCTCTGAGCTGTCAGCACAGAGCCTGATACGAGGCTCGAACCCATGAACCGTGAGATCATGACCTGAGCCGAAGTCGGACACTTAACCGACTGAGCCACCCAGGCGCCCCGAGCTTGTTTTCTTTAGGCTGCTTCAGTTTGCCCAGATATAAAGGCAGGAGGACAAGTTTCTTCTGCTCTTCTGGACTCCTTCTGGGTGCTAGTGGACAGGTTTGTCGTAGTGTGTGTGTGGGTGTGCGGATGTGGGTGGGTGTGGGTGTGTGCATACATGCACATACTCACCTACATTTTGGTTTCATTCACCATTTCCTGAATCTCATAAGTTACATTTTCAGACAAGGCATTCTCTAAATATCTTTTTTAGCCCCCTTTGCCCTCCTCCTGGCACTCTCCCAGCCCTCACTGCGTCCCCAACCTCCCTGGAGCAGACCTGCTCTGTCATCGGCTCTCTGAGGTCCTGCAAAGTGTCATCAGCCTGGGGCCTCACGCTTCAGTTATAAACTTGGACAAGTGGGCTTCATTTAGGGACCTGAGTCTACCATAGTCTACTTTCTATCAGGAGCCAGAACCATATCTGGACTTGACAGAGTTCCTTTCTGCACCACGTAATGAGTGACTTATTTATTTATTGGCTTCAGAACAATTTTTTTAGCAATTGTTTTTTTTAAGTTTTATTTATTTATTTATTTTGAGAGAGAGCACAAGTGGGGAAAGGGCAAAGAGAGAGGGAGATAGAGAATCCCAAGCAGGCTCCGCACCACCATGGCTGAGCCCCATGTGCGCTCCAACTCAGGAACTGCAAGATCATGGCCTGAGCCAAAGTAGGACACTTTACCAACTGAGCCACCCAGGTGCCCCAGCAATTGTGTGTTTTTTTTTTTTTTATAAAGCCTTACAGATAGGATATTGCAGAGATCAGCTTCTCCCCATTCCCACTGTCCTCCCTCTCTGCCCAGCCACAGCCACTGTCCTGAGGCTGATGTGCCACAGATCTGTCCCAACGTTTCGTTTGTTTGTTTACCTCTTATGTACGTGCATCATAAGCCACTGTCCTCTTGCCAAATCCCTCTACTCAGTGCTTGTACCTATAGATAAGGACAGACAGGTAGCTTTTCCTGCATCCCTACCAAAACTTAGTCTTGTCAAATGATGCAGATATCTGCCAACTACAGATTTCATCCTTCCTACCCAGCCAGAGTCGGGAGGGAATCATAGGCTATTCCTTTCACCAGATTTTCACAGAAGGACCTAGGCTTCAATGATAACACGCAAAATTAAGGAATGAGATGAATTTAAACTTAGGGAGCTCAGGTCCCCAAGAATATGTTCTAAAAACACAACAAAACCCCATTTATGGAGCTCTCCTTAAAAAGCATACAAATCAGGGGGATTTGGGTGGCTCAGTTGGTTAAGTGTCTGACTCTTGATTTCAGCTCTAGTTATGATCTCACGGCTATGAGATTGAGCCCCATGCCAGCCCCATGGTGATCATGGAGCCTGCTTGGGATTCAGTCTCTCTCCCTCTCTCTCTCTTCCCCTGCCCTTTTTGCTCTCTCTCTCTCTCTCTCTCTCTCTCAAAATAAATAAACTTAAAATTTTTTTTTAAACATTTTTTTTCAGTTTTGAGAGACAGAGACAGAGTGCAAGCAGGGTTGGGGCAGAGAGAGAGAAAGACACAGAATCTGAAGCAGGCTCCAGGCTCTGAGCTGTTAGCACAGAGCCCAACACAGGGCTTGAGCTCGCAAACCGTGAGATCATGACCTAAGCTGATGTTGCAGGCTTAACTAACTGAGCCACCCAGGCACCCCAATAAATAAACTTTTTAAGAAAGCATACAAATCAGTAAAAAAGAAAAAAAAAAAGAAAAAAAGAAGACCTGGAGTCTTTAATTGCAGCAGTTTCAGCCAATGGCAAAAGAATATAAATTATAAGTTGCTGGGTCCCAGCTCTCCCAAATCCTTTGATTCTGGGCATATGTGAGGCATAAACGTAGGTAAGGTCATCTGTACGTGGTGCTTGCCTTCTATGGGCCCTGCTGGAATTTTAAGTACCCCGTTATGCATTGCCCTCCATTTCACTGTCACTTGGTTGCTTAACCAATCTTGCACCATGACTGTCCCTCCCACACACTTTATTGTTCTTTCACTGAACATGCAAAGATAAACTTGAGGCCAGTGCTCATTTGAATGATTATGCTGTCTGCACTTGAGAAGCCTATATTAATGAGGACTTGTAGAAACTGAATAATTGATGTGTGTGTATTTCTGAGCTTAATTATCAGCAAAAGTTATTCCCTTATCTCTTTCTTTCCACTTTGTGTTGGTAGATACTGTCTTTGTGGCTGCTCTGAAGGTCACACCGCCAGGCTAGTCACAGGAAGACCTAGACTGTAGAGCTCACCGGGGCATCTTGTCCCCCAAAGTTAGCTAACAATGTCCAGATGTGTATCTGGATAAGATTTAACCAGTTACCGATCCCCTTTTATAAGAAAAGCACTGGGCTACAACCAGGCTTATGCAAAGCTTATGAAGATGATACTTTTGTCCTCCAGGTGTTCGAAATCTAGTAAGAACAACAGGGCACACGAAAATAACTCTAATACCAGCAAGAGAGATATTGAATAAAAAGTGTACCAAGAGACTCTAACAAAGTAGCTACCTGAAACGGTCCTCAATTCTCTGAAGAGCAAAATTTGAATTTAAAGCCTGTGAAAGCCCTTTGTAATATGCAGAGTACTAAATGAGTATAAAACGGTATGTCTCCACAGAGAGACGAGGTAAAAATGCAGAAATGCAGACTATAAGACCCCATACCCCCGTAACCGACTTGGAATCTCTGACTGGGACCTGATGATCCGCATTTTTAGCCAGTTTTCTCAGATCCGTCTTTATCCAACTTTACAAACATCAGAATCACCTGGAGGGTGGGGAACACAGATCGCCGGGTCCCAGCACCCTGTCTGATTCAGAGGTCTTTGGTGGGGCTTGAAAATCTACATTTCTAGTCAAAGTTCTAAGATGCTGCTGATGCTACTGGTCTGGGGCTTAGAAACCCAACAGGGGTGAGGAAAATCCCAACACTTAACCAGTTTGCATGTAATACAGAATTCACACCACCCTTGGAGTTTCTGAGAAAAGAAGACATAGTTGCTTGTCTCTCAAGAATTATGATACAATCTCATGGCTGACTTCATAAATAGACAAACAATTTGGAAGTGACAGAAACATAGAAATATGCCAGAGGCTTGGTAAATAAGCTTGATCATCCCAATGGAAACACCCTGTGATCTTGCCATGGAATATATACAAGGGCATCTCTCGGATGACAGATGGAATTCTATACTTGAATCTTGTTGCAGTGAGGTTCTAGTCTAGAGAGATTTTTTTTGCTAAGAGCCAGAACCGCGGATTGAGGGGCCCAGGTGGAGATCACGGCAATGACATTACTCCTAGGTGTTCATGTTAACAACAGGTGTTGTTAGGGCTGGGAGGAATGATCTAGCCCATTATTTTATGGATTGGGATGCAGATATGGACGAGGAAAGTAACTTACTCAAGTTCAGGGGAGAATTGATAAATTTCTAAATACCTGAGAAAGAATACTGAGGAAAGGGAAGCACAAATTTTGGCAAAAATGTAAGGACAGACCTGGGAAAGGTGGCAGGGTACATGTTGTTAAGGAACGGCAGGGGCATGGGGCACTGGGTGGCTCAGTTGGTTAAGCAGCGACTTCAGCTCAGGTCATGATCTCACAGTTTGTGGGTTTGAGCCCCGCATCAGGCTCTGTGCTGACAGCTCAGACCCTGGAGCCTACTTCAGATTCTGTGTCTCCCTCTCTCTCTGACCCTCCCCCGCTCACACTCTGTGTCTCTCTCTCTCAAAAAAAAAAAAACAAAAAAACCAAAAAACAAAAAACGGCAGGGGCAGACCCCCCGCTTGATGGTGGAAATAGATTATATGATGTGGAAAAAGGAGGAGGAAGGGAGGAGCAGGAGGCAGGGAAAGAGCAGCAGTACCCTCAACATGCAATCATTTCACAGGATTAATACAAAATGAAGTTACACTTGGAAGGGAAATTGGAAATGACTTCCTGTAGAGGTGCTTATTTCTCTAAGCCTGACCTGTTGGCAAACCCTATCAGAACCTGTAGATATTGCAAATTCAGATTCCCTGGCCTCCATGTACCCACACTCCCTGCACGGTTCTTATGTAAAATTTTGAGCTGCTGCTGTCATTCATTTGATAAAGACTCCATTTCTTCTCATCTTGCTCGATTCCCAGAAAAATGCATCACCTCCTCTGGATTCCTGAGACTGGTCTACCTTGGATGCCTCCAGGGACAGGAAGCTCATTCTGTCACGGGCGGGGCATTCTGTCTCACATAATGCTGTCTTGGGTTATCTTCTCTCACAGAAGCGCAATGTGACATGGGGGTGGGGCGCAGGAGTGACAGTGTGACTTCTGGGAGAAAACTTTGTGGGAGCCTGACCTTTCCTACCTTAACCTCGCTGCTAATGGTTTCTTTATCTCTCCTTTGAAGATAATACTAGTTCTCACCTAACAGAGCTATTTTGTCTTATTTTGTTTAATAAATACACGTGAAGCATTTAGAGTGGATGCTTCGGAGCAACCCATGCTGGCGGCGCTCAGCTCAGAAGGGCCCTGTGTTTGGTTTATTGCTCGACGCGCTAATTTTTTTTTAAATAAATAGTTTATTGTCAAGTTGGTTTCCATATAACACCCAGTGGTCTTCCCCACAAGTGCCCTCCTCCATAGCCATCACCCCCCTTTCCCCTTTCCCCCTCCCCCCCATTTTCCTTTTGCACTAGGCCCTGGAAACTATGTAGTAGGTCCTGGGAAGAGCCCAGTGCTATGTTATCACTTATCAGTTGGCACAATTATGTTAACATTTTGAAAAGTTTGACTCATCACATGTTTTTTTCTTTTTATTCTTTTTTTTTTAAATCTTGGCTCCAGGACAATGTGCACATCCATGGGAAGTCTTGGGTCTGTCCCTTCCCCAGAAGCTCAGGCTTCCTTTTCCCATGGCGGGAGGGTCTCTCTAAGTTCCAGCCCTGAACAGGGGTCTGCTGGGTGTGGCTCTGCCACTGCTCTCGTTTCTGGCACCCATTGCTGGTGCCGAGCCCAGGTCTTGTCTGGCATGGATGGCTCCTATGTCCAAGGCACTCCCTGGTTCACTTCCTTTTTAGATATAGTCCCATGTTGAGACTTCGACTCCACAGCCCAGGCTGGGCTCTGATACGTTTCAACAATAGTCACCGGCTGCCCACCACAGCCTGTCTCACATGTTTGGAGTACCTTGCCTTGAACTCAAGATCACTAGCCTAGACTCTCTCTGTCCAGTAATTTTATTGTGGAGTCCTGTTACTGCTCTCTGCACGGTGCACTCTATGCATATTCTTGCTTCAAACCTCACAAGCCAGTTTCGGGAGAGCAGATCCTCCCCTCTGAGAAGCTCTGTGTGAGAATTCATCCACCTTCCTCCCAGGGACCATTTCCACACACCGTTGTCCTCAATCAGAGGGAGACTTGATAGAGTAAAGGGAGTTTTTATCATACCCTGATCTCCTGCTGGCCTACATTCGTTTAAAATATGGCCCTCTGGGTGGGGTGTCTGGGTGGCTCAGTTGGTTGAGCATCTGACTCTTGATTGTGACTCAAGTCATGATCTCACAGTTCCTGGGATTGAACCCTGAGTCAGGCTCTACGCTGACTGCAGAGACTGCTTGGGATTCTCTCTCCCTCCCTCCCTCCCCGCCACCCGTCTCTGTCTCTCTCAATAAATAAATAGACATTAAAAAAATATGGCCACTGGCTCAACCCTTTGTGGGGCAAAGAAGTCATTTCAACATAGGCCAAATCCTTCTCCCCATGCTTCACCTACTGTCCTGATTTCTGGCTAAATTCTTCTCCAAGTTGAATCTCCTTCAATACCATAAAGGCATCAGGTATTGGGTGCAGAAGACTCTGCATCTTCCAAAACAGCAGTGTGGTAAATGGCAGAACAAGCAAATGCCCAGAAGGGTCTCACCAGCTGTGATGTGCCTTGGAAGAAGTTCTCAGAAGAAGCAGAGTCAGCCTTCCTGGCTTTGAGCCCCTAACGCCCTATTGTCCTCCAGAAGATGTTCTTTCCTCTCCCTGGGCTTCTCGCAACAATTCCTGATTTTCTGCCATTCTCTGAGCTGGCCAGGGCAGTTGGCAGACCACATCTGGATGACATGGGTCTGGGGAGAAAGCACACTTGATTTTCATTTATTTTTAATTGTAAACAGCTTGAAATGAACATGCCATGGAGCCTAATTTCAGCCCTCTAGAGGGGGCCAGGCAGTGCCCTTCCCTCTCCAAGCCTTCAGGTGGTTGCTGTGGATTCCAGGAAATAAATCCCGGAGGCAGATCTGAGACCATTTCTTCTTAAGTGTGAGCTCATATCAGCCATTCAGTAGAATTTAGTTAAAAATAAATAAAAGCTACACAACTTTCTTCTCTTGTAAAGAAGAAAAATTGATGCTCTCTGGTCCCGACCAACCTTGTAGCCATCACACTGCCTGTGGCCTTCGCTGTGACTACTTTCCTCCTTGACTGAGACGTGAGCTGCCCTATTCAGGGGGGTTTCCATTACCTCTTCACCCTCCTGTGCCCAAAAAGGGCTTTACTCAGCATGCTCATAGTGTGGAAATCCCCCTGGGGTCCAGAGATCTTGCCCACACCCAGTCTGGACAGCAGACAGTGCCTCTCATTTTTATTCAAGATGCATCACAAATGAAGGAAAAGTGGGCTGAAGGGAGAATCTTATTCTTCTCTTCGCCACATGCTCCTCACTTGCTAATGAGGTGGTTCTCACTCAAGGGCTGTCCGTTCTGAAAGGACTCTAAGACTCATACTCCATAAATCTCTGTTGGAGAAAGAGAGAGCAAGAGAGTGAGCATGCAAAGGAAAGACAGACAAGATTTTTTGCTTTCTACTGTATATCGTGGGCCAATGAAAGGTGAAAAGTGACCAGATTCTTGCTTTTCTTCCAGGGTATTTGTTACTTTCCTTTACATTTCCTCTTTTGATAGCATCACTCCTTCTCAGGGGATGTTCTCTCTAGGGGTGCGGCACCTAGAACTTTCTTTAGGGAATGCTCATGTAAGCTTATGTTAATAGCGTCCTTCCAACATGACTCAGTTTCTTAGTCCATCGGATACAGCCCAAGAGTGCAAGTCACAGGCTCACAAAAATGGCAGGCTTCTGACCACATCTGGACCACATCTGGACCATGTCTGAACCGACCCAGTGCCCAGCCCTAATGCACGTGCTGTATCTCCAATCAAGCCTTAATATTTTGACCGTGACTTTGTGTGCAGTTCACAATATCCTTTCCCATCACGTTTTAGACTTCCATCATGTTATGGTCAGCCAGACTTCTGATCCTGCCGTCTCTCTAAATCGGCGTTCTCAGACAGCTCAGTTGGGTAGCCTCCCAAGGTCTTCAGATTTCAGCCAAACCCCTTGCAACTTCATTACCCCAGTCTCACGCACTCACTAACCTTCCAGCCTCTCTCTCTCTCTCTCTCTCTCTCTCTCTCTCTCTCCCTCTCTCCCCCTCTCCCTCCCCCTCTCCCTCTCCCTCTCTCTCTCCCTCCCTGCCTCCCCATGTGTCTGGAGGAAAATACTCTAATGGGGCCAAGACAAAATAGAGTCTTTAGGATGACACATTTAGGCCATGATCACGAGGTCTAGGGCTTTTAGTTAAAGGAATAAATAATAAGGGGCAATGAATGCCTCCTTCACAAAGCTGGTAAGCAGGACAGGGCTGCTCCTGGAGCTGACCCAATGGGTGGAAAGGAAGCACTGACAGTCACAGACTTCAAGGAAGAAAACCTCTTTTCCTTTGTTCTTCCTTATTTCCTCCTCTCACCTTCAGAGAGGCTATGTCTGGAGGGCGAATCACACTGGAGGACTTTGGGGATGGGTACCTGGAAACTGGATCATGACCCTTGCCATCTGGACCTCAAGCACAAAATACAGGGAGCCTTTCCTTGACTAGCCAGGACTAGTTTCACTTGACTAGTTCCGCTCACTCCAGGTACAGAACTGTTTAAAGTGTCTGAGCTGGTAACAAGGCTTTCAGCTCAGCACTAAATATGCCACAACAAGAAGCACTTTGACCATTGTATATGTCTTTTGGGAACCTACCGTGTCCGCGTAAGATGGCGGCTATTTTCCTGGGATTGTGAAGCCTCATTGTATGCTAGATCCTGTGCTCTGTGATTTGCTTGTGTTATCTCATCTATGATTTGGGGACCATTATTACTCCCATTTTACAGATGGTAAATATAGGATATACAGCAATTAAGTACTAGTTCATGTTTATTCAGACTGTTTTACTATGACATCTAGGGCACAAGTAGAGGCAGGATTTGAACCCAGCTCTCTCCAACTCCTGAGCCCTTGCTGTCAACCACAGCACTATGCTGTATAGACTTGCACTATATAGGTTCATTCAACAAGCTGGTGTTATTCAAATGGACACTGGGCTAGGTCCTGGGGACATTGAGAGGGAATAATAGGACACGAGGACTGCCATCAATCCTCATGATCTAATGAGGGGACATAAAGTATGCTTCCCCTGTGTGTCCCTTCATTGCCACCTTTGTGCCATCTGTAACTGTCCTCCCCATCTGCCAGACTTAGTTAAATTTCCTAGTCTCGGCCACCTAAGCCTCCCGCCCTCATCCCTCTGACTGTCATTTTGGTGTCATAGGCAGATGGAATACAAGAAGAGCCTGTCAATGGGTGCAGGGTGAGGGGAGGAAGGAGGGGATGTGCCACAAAGCCGGAATCTGTCCGACAAACGATGTGACAGCAGACACAGTGAGGGTGACAGCTGGAAAATAGCAGTCAATAGCCCCTGCCCGGGTTGTGCTCAGAGAGATGGCATGCTGGGCAACATCATAATGGCTCGTGGAAATGTTGCTCAGAGCACACGGAGGCTGTTGCAAGACACCCAGCCTGGTGCACTTGTCACATTTACAAAGCTCACTCTTTCAGAAACGGACTCTGCGCTCTTCCTCACTCGGTAGTACATTCGGGAGGCTCCATGCAGTTACAGCTGGTGGAACCTGGTATCTACTTAGCCAGGGCCCTTGCTAGTAAACACTTGGCAGTAATGATTGGCAGAGACTTGGGCTTTGGGCGAGGCTTACAGCAGCTCCTGGGCTGCGCTGCTTTTACTCCCGTAGATAATTATAAAGATAACACCGGTTAAACTAGCTAATGTTTTATTCAATATTTTGGTGAGTTTCATTTACTCCCAATTATAATTCAACACCTTTTCTATTTAAAACAATTATTGCCCTTTGCAATGAGCTTTGGAGCAAATAAGTTGTCTGCCATGATTAGTCACTGCCTCTGCCAAAGGTTTCTCTCTCTACTTCTCCTCAACTCTGCTACCTTTCAATTTGTGGCTAACTAGCATTAGCTTATGGTGAACCCTTTGGCTGTTCCCAGTGTTAGCAATCAAGCTAACTTACATACTTGGGGGAAGAAAAAAAAGGAGCTTCAGTCACCCTTGAGACAATTATACTCATTAAAAATCAATGGGATCCAATTACTAGCTGCAGGACTCTGACTCAGTTTAAAATGTATCGAACACCAGTTCCCAGCCAAGGGACAGATGCACGCATGTCATCAGGATCTGACAGCTGTGTCAGGAAAGAAGACACTTTGACTCACTTCTGTGATTGCATTCAGAGCCATCGCCTCCTCATCATTATCGTCATCTTGTGTTTATTGTGTAAATTCCTTAGATACTAAGTGTTAAATTAGGAGCGAGGGAGGTTGGGAAGTATAAGGATGACCCATTCAGATAGAGCTGTAATTAGAAAAAGAAGCCAACGCCTATAGAAATGTGTGCTCGTCATTAAAAAAGGAACACAAGCTGGAAGAAACAAGTCAAAGCCCAACGTGTCTGACAGAGCTTACAGGGAGGGAACTATTCCATAACAGATTTTTCTTGACTGCTGCTCTTGCCCTAGGAACTCAGAGAAGATTAAGATCGCAATTGCCCTCAAGGAATGTGCTATGTAAATTATGGTTTGTGGCTTCATTATATGTGGATCAGTTATTTGCTTAACAATAGGTTAGATAAGGGTGTTATTTATAAAATCCTAGAATAACACAATTTGAGTCAATTATTGGTATTCTTGTTAGTAAACATTGGTAAAATACAGCATCTTTGATTTTTGGTGATACATAAGTTATATTTGTTACAGCTGAACTGGAATACAACTTGAAGGAAATGAAATCTACAGATTGATTTGAGTAGTATGGGTATTTTAACAATATTAATTTTCTTATCCATGAACACGGGATACCTTTCTATTTATTTGTTTTCCTTCAGTGTCCTTCATACATGTCCTATAGTTTTCAATGTACAGATCTTTCACTTTCTTGATTAAGTTTATTCCTAAATATTTTGTTTTCGATGCTATTGTAAATAGGATTCTTTTCTTTTTCTATCCAATATTTTGTTGTTAGTGTATATAAATATAACTGATTTTTGTATGTTGATTTTGCATCCTACAACTATACCAAATTTATTAATTCTAACAGTGTAATCTTCAGGATTTTTTTTTCTTTTTTAAAATAATTTTATTATTGTTTATTTTTGAGAGAGAGAGAGAGAGAGAGAGAGAGTCAGGGGGAGGGGGAGAGAGAGAGGGAGACACAGAATCTGAAGCAGGCTCCAGGCTCCGAGTTGTCAGCACAGAGCCTGACACAGGGCTCGAACTCACAAACCGTGAGCTCATGACCTGAACCAAAGTTGGATGCTTAACTGACTGAGCCACCCAGGCACGCCAGAGTTTTCTATATATGATTACATAATCTATAAAGAGAGACAATTTGAGATGCCTTTTATTTCTCTTTGTTGGCTAATTACTTTGGCTAGGTCTTCTAGTACAATGTTGAATAAGAATGGTGAGAATGGGCACCCTTGTCCTGTTTCTGATTTTTAGAGGAAAATCTTTTGGTTTTTCATTGTTGAGTATGATGGTAGTACTGAATTTTTCATATATGACCTTTATTAGGTTATGGTATGTTCTATACTAAACCTGTTGAGAGATTTTTATCATGAAAGGACGTTAAATTTTGTCAAATGTTTTTCTGCATCTGTTGAGATTATATGATCTTTTTTATCTGCTATTCTAGTAATGTGTTACAACATGTGTACTGATTTCCATATGTTGAATAATCCTTGCATTCCAGGGATAAAACCCACTTGATTACAGTATGATTCTTTTAATGTGCTGTTGAATTTGGTTTGCTAGAAATTTGTTGAGAATTTTTACATCTATATTAATCAGGAATATTGGTCTATAGTTTTCTTGTAATGTCTGACTTTGGCATAAGGGTAATGCTGGCCTCATAAAATGAGTTTAGAAGTGTTCCTTCCTCTTTAATTTTTTGGAAGAATTTGAGAAGGGTTGATAATAATTCTTCTGTAAGTGTTTGGTAGAATTCACCTGTGAAACCATCTGGTCCTGGACATTTCTTTGTTGGGAGGCTTTTATTGTTTTTAAGTTTGTTCATTTGTTTTGAGAGAGAGAGAGAAAGCACTAGTGGGGGAGGGCAAAGAGAGAGGAAAGAGTGAGAATCCCAAGCAGTCTCTGTGATGCCAGCACAGAGCCCAATGTGGGGGCTCAAACCCAGGAACTATGAGATCATGACCTGAGCCTAAGTCAGGCACTTAACCAACTGAGCCACCCAGGCACCCCTGGGAGGCTTTAAAAAGATGTTTATTGATTTATTTTATTTTGGAAGGGAGGAAAGTATGGAGGGAGAGAGAGAGAGAGAACAAGTGAGAGGGGGCAGAGAGAGAGGGAGAAAGAATCCCAAGCAGGCCCTGTGCTGTCAGCATGGAGCCCAACATGGGGCTCTATCTCAAACCGTGAGATCATGACCTAAGCTGAAATCAAGAGTTGAATGCTGAACTGACTGAGCCACCCAGGCACCCCTTGTTGGGAGGCTTTTGATTACTGCTTCGATCCTCTTAGTCAGTATTGATCTGTTCATATTTTCTTTTATTTATTTATTTATTTTAGAGAGAGTGAGAGCGCCAGCAGGGGAGGGGGCAGGGAGAATGAGAGAGAATCTTAAGCAGGCTCCATCTGAGTGACATGGGGTTTGATCCCCTGAACCCTGGGATCCCCCATGAACTCTGGGATCATGACCTGTGCCAGAATCAAGAGTTGGACACTCAACCCAGTGCCCTGGTCTGTTTATATATTTTTTTTGTTTCTTTATGATTTAATCTTAGTAGATTATATGTTTCTAGGAATTTATCTATTTCTTTTAGACAATCAAAAAAGTTTGGCATATGATTGCTTTTAATAGTTTCTTATGATCCTTTGTATTTCTGCGGTTCCAGTTGTAATATACCCTCCTCATTTATAATTGTGTTTGAGTCCTTCCTCTTTTTTTATCATGGTTAGTCTAGTGAAAGTAACTCTGTTTATTTTTCAGGAAAGCCAATTCTTAGTTTCATTGATTTTTTTTGCATTGTCTTTGTAGTCTTTATTTAATTCAAGTGTTGACTTTCCATGTTGACAGCTGGCATCATGAAACTCTGCAGGATATATAGAATATATATATACACACATATATATATATATATATTTCTGTGAATATGTTCCTTATCAACTCTCAGTTTAATAGAGTGAATTGCAGATTATAAATTCTATAAATTTTATTAACTTGGAATGAAAAACAAAGCGAAGAAAGAGAATTTTAATTTTCATTCATTTAAAAAATATTTATAGAGGTGGATAAAAAGAATGAGTCTTCCTGGTAGATTAATAGTGGAGGGTGAGCCAAAAGGAGAACTCATGAATGAATCCCTGATTTCTGAATTGATCAACTGGATGGGGGAAGACTTGGAGAAAAATATATTTGGGTGAAAAATTCTGATGTTCTGACCTGTTCATATTAATCTTGGGGTACTTCTTCAACATCTATGCATATTGTCAAACATGCAACTGTGTTTAAAATCTTAGAACTCAGTTGGAGAACTTACACCTGGAGATGTAAACTTGGGAATCACAAGCAATGGAGCCTTGGGGTGGGATAAACTCATCTTGGAAAAGAGTGTATATAGGGAGCAACTCATGGCTTCAGTCAAGCCTGAAGGTGCTGTGATATTTTGAGTTTGATCCAAGGACACATGGTGAGAAATGTAACCAGGGAGGGAGGGGGAAACTAGAATAGTGTGTGTTGTTTTAGAACCCAAGAAAAGTAGATGTTTCAAAATAAGGCAGTGGTCTACTTGCCAGATATGACAGAATTATCCAGAAATGGAAGGTCTGAGAAGTGACTTTTGAATTTTATAATAAAGGAGTGCTTGGTTTCAATGAGGTTGTTGTGAGAAAGGTTTGATTGGAACAGGTTACAAGGCAGTGGGAGAGCAGACAGAAGAAACATGGGCTATAGGTAGGTATACGGGAACTGAAGTCAAAGGTTTTCTTGTTTTTATTTTATTTTGTTGTGTTTTAAGGTAGGAGATAGTAGAGCATGTGTGTGTGCTTATGAGATGCTCCAGTAAAAATGAAGAACTTGATGCTGCTTAAGAGAGCATCTAATTGCACTGGCAAATTCCTTGAGAAAGAATGTATAGTTGAGATCTAGAACACAAATGAAGAACTTAGGATACTAGCTGGTGGTGCAAACCATGAATTCCGGGATCTTAGAGTGTTTGAGTTGACAAGGGCAGTAGAGGTCATCCAGTATAATCATTCATTTGCTGGTTCATTCCTTCAAGTAATAGGTTTTGGATCTCTTCTATGCAGCAGGCATGACTGAAATAGAACCTGCACCCTTAACAAATAAGGATATCCTCCTTTTTATAGGCAAGAAAAATGAGACAGGGTGGAGTATCTTGCATAAAGTTATATCCCCCTTTTTTTTTCCAGCTAGCACAACAATGACAATCCATGACTCTCTGCTTTCAACGTATGGTTCTTTAAAACAAAACAAAACAACAAAAAACAAAACCAAACTCCTGGGGCACCTGGGTGGCTCAGATGATTAAGTGTTCAACCTCAGCTCAGCTGGTGATCTTATGTTTCTTGAGTTTGAGCTCCGAGTCAGGCTCTGTGCTGACAGCTAGGAGCCTGCTTTGGATTCTGTGTCTCCCTCTCTCTCTCTGCCCCTTCCCTGCTTGTGCTCTGTCTCGCTCTCTCAAAAATAAATAATACATATTAAACCCCTCCCCCAAACAAACAAACACCCAAACAAAAACCTTTTATTTTTAAAGCAGTTTAAGTTCATAGCAAAATTAAGAGGAAGGTACAGAGATTTCCTTTATAGTCACTACCCCCAAACATATACATAACCTCCTCCATTGTCAACATCTCTGATCAGAGAGGTACATTTTTTATATAATTGCCCAGCCTGTAGTTTGCATTATGATTCACTTTTGGTGTACATTCTACGGGTTAGGACAAATACTTAATAACATGTATCCATCATTATAGCATAGTCTATTATATTACTATAATACAGTGTAGTATAATACAGAGTGTTTTCACTGCCCTACACATCTTCTGTGCTCTGCCTATTCATCCCTTCCCTTCCCTGCCCACCGCAACTACTGCTCTGCTTACTCTCTCTATCGTTTTGCTTTTTCCAGAATGTCATACTGTTGGAATCATATGCTATGTAATCTTTTTAGATTGGTTTCTTTCACTTAGCAATATATTTTTAAGTTTCCTCCATGTCTTTTCAATTCCATTGTTCTTTTCAGCTTACCACTCAATCACTTAAGTCTGGGTCCCATTTCCTTACTTATTATTTGGCCTGCAAGACAATGATAACTGATTGAGTAAGTTCTATGCTGATTTACCAAAACATGAATAAGATATCCATAAACTCATATTCTCACGAGGGCGATTCTGTGCATACCTCAAAGAATTCTTGTTAAAATTGAATGAGAAAAATTGTGTGATATCTCCCAAGCATAAGATTGTCATATAAGCATAAGTTATGTGCTATGTTACTACTATGTGGACATAGGCAGGTAGGCTCCAGGGTGGACATTCAATAGAGTTGTCCTGATTTGCCTAAAATCCAAAGAGAAAAACTGAAACATTTTTATCACAACATTTATAAAATAGGCAGAAATGTAGCCACTAGGGAGGTAGAGCACCTGAACAAAGGTAGTGGGTGAAAATATTAAAAGATCACAGTATACATATGTGTTCCAGGTGATTTTTGTTGGAAAAGCTATTATATTTGAAAAGTCACAACTCAGGTTATTAAGGTCCTTTCCCAACTCTTTTGGTGTTTGGGAAGCAAGTAAATGTCTACCTTGCCTTCATCATTAAGCCAATGAACTCTATCCCTATGACTAATACACCTGTCAGTCTATTTAGTCTGGCCACCATGATCCAGAGGTGCACACAGAAGGTGCTAAAACTTGCACAGCCATTGCTTACACACAAAATTGCTTGATTGTCAACCCACCCACCCTTGGCTTCAGAAGCTTGGCTCTCCAGTCCTGAAACCAATTCTGTTCCATGTTTTCTAAATTTGGCATTTACACTGATTTCTTCAGCTTTCTGCTAAGGTCTTAGTGTGGGTGGCCCTCCTGAGCCCTGTCAACCCACGGATTTATGAGGGATGACAACACATTTTTGTTAAAAACCATTACATTTTGGGAGTGGTTCTCAACAGGGGTGATTTTACTCCTCTCCCCAAACAGGGGACATTTAAAAAAGTCTGGAGACATTTTTGGCTTTCACACCTGGGGGGGGGGATGCTAGTGTCATTTAGTGGGTTGAGTCTGGGAATGGTGCTAAGTGTCTTGTGATACAGATAGCATCCTTCCATAGCACAGAATTATTAGGCCCCAAATATCAATAATGCTGAGGTGAGAACCTTTGTAAATGAGAATCACAACCACTTCCTTTTAAACACGTGTTGTAATTAAATCAAATGTTCATTTTTAAAAAAGATTTTGAGTACCTCCAAACCCTATGTCCTGTTCTCAAAATCCTTTCCCTTTTCTGTCTCCTCAAAGCCTGTAAAACCCTACTCAAATCCCTCATCCATGGGAGAGTTCCCTGACATCTCTCTCCTTTGGCTGTAGTAAAATACTAACATATTACACACTGCTAATGTCTTTTCTGGCATTTACTCACATTCTCGGGTCTATTAATCTGGTGTGGTTGGAAACGCCTCAAAGTCAAATATCAAACTGCATACTATCTTCAGACAACGCAAAGAGCAAGCACAGAGCCTATCATAAAAAGTGGCTGGAGATGGACTATATTCACTTCTATTTTTTTAAAAGTTTATTTATTTATTTATTATGAGAGAAATAGAGAGAGAGAGAGTGCGCGAGCAGGGTAAGGGCAGAGAGAGAGGGAGAGAGAAAATCTCAAGCAGTCTCTATACTCCGTGCTGATGCTGATGTGGGGCTTGATCTCACGATTGTGAGATTCTGACCTGAGCCGAAATCAAGAGTGGAACACTTAACTGATTAAGCCATCCAGGTGCCCCTGACTCTATAAATTTTTTATGTTCATGCAATGTTATGAAACAATGTTATAGTTTTATACTATTTACCATATACTATTTTATATATGTTATATTACGATATTTACTACATACTATATACTTGCAATATATGTTTATAGTATAAATATGTATGTAGTATAATATAGTAAATATATTTATGTTTACTATATATCTTTATAGTATTTACTATATATTTATAGTGCATACTATATATAGATATTTGGTATGTATTTATAGTATATATATTTATAGTGTAGTATAGTAAATATATTTAGGTATACGTTTATAGTATACTTATGCTGTATATTTTCTATATATTTATGTTATATATATTTATATTATTATATATTTACTATATACTATATTACTATATTTACTTATACTATATACTTATATACTTATAGTATATTTATATATATTTATAGTTTATTATGGTAAATATATTTATATTTAGGTATACTTTTATAATATTTACTATACATATTTATATTATGTTATTTAGTATATATAGTATATTTATACTATATATTTTCTATATATTTATATATATTACAATATATTTACTGTATACTATCTTACTATATTTACTGTATACTATTATATATAATATGCTTTTATACTGTAAAATTGTGATTTATAACAAGAAATGTATATTTGGTCTTTGACCTCATTTCTGGCACAGAACTCCTAAAACCCTTGGAATTTCCTAAGTGTGGAGAATGATGAAAGGTGCCTTTGTTGCATTAATGAGGTGACTTTTGGGAAGCATCTAAGGATGAGGATCGGTTGCTGGAGGGAGGGGGGGAAGCAGCCATGTGATTAGAGGGTTGGGACTTCCAGTCCCGCTCCCTGACCTCTGGGGTGGGTAGAGGGGTTGGAGGTTGAGATCAATCACCAATGGCCAATGAGTTAACCAAACATGCTTACGTAATTCAGTCTCTATTAAAACCTCAAATGAGAGTGTTTAGAGAGCTTCCGGATCGCTGAACTCAGGAATGGGGAGAGTGGCATGCCACACCCCTTCCCCATACATTGCCCTAGGTCTCTCTTCCATCTGTCTGTTCTTGAGTCATATCCTTGTATAATAAACTGGTGACCTAATAAGTAAAATGTTTCTCTGAGTTTTGTGAGTCATGCTAGCAGATTAATCAAACCCAAAGAGGGGGTCACTGGATCCTCTACTTGGTCAGAGGTACAGTCTACCTGGTTGGTCAGAAGCACAGTTAAAACCTTGACTTGTGACTGACCTCTGAATTGGGGAGGTGGGCAGTCTTGTGGGGCTGAGCCCTTAACCTGTGGGATCTGACACTACTTACAGGTAGATAGTGTTAGAATTGAGTTAAACTCTACAGTAGAACACTCTGCTGGTGTCACAGAGAATTGCTTGTTGTGGGAGAATTGTCTCCACATAGTTACTGACCAGAAGCATCAGAAGTGAAGTATTTTGTTTGTTTGTTTTGTTTTGTTTTTGAATAGTAAAAGGAGACTCACAGGAAGGAAACACACAATGGAGAAGAACTGTAGATTTTCCATTTCGTAGACTTTTCTAAGGGACACTGACATTTCACACAATCTAAGTATAAGGTGTCTTGCTGATGTTAATCACATTTGATCTAACAAATGGTGAATCAGCAGAGCATAACTCCATAGACTCAGCAAGAATGTATCAGAAAAGGCAGCCAACCTCCCCAACAGCTCAGGTGAGCATGCCTCCTCCTTCCCCCAGATTCTGGCCCATTAACAACAAGTCCATCCAAACATGAGCTGCTGGTCTAGTGAAACAAATCCCATCCAACAGCGAGCATTCTCCCAACAAAAGAGAAATTATGAGGAGGCCATGAAGGTGAGAAACTCTAGAACAGGTAGTCTATTGGGTTAGAGATTAGAAGAGAGGTAAGGAAATTGTGGCAGCCAAGGTTAAGGAGAGGTTGGCTGCAACTAATGTTGTAGATTGTTATGTATACCAGATCAAGGATAGAAGATGTGTAATCCAGCAAAGGTTTCTAAAATGATAATATGATCCTAGCTGGCCTTTAGAAGGATTAATCTGCCATCCATGTGAGTAGTGGTTTGGAGAGAGACAAAACTGGTAGTCTAAGAAGCTACTAGAGAGAGTAGCATTAATAGAGTCAGAATTTTCATTAATCCTCTCCTCCACTAAATCAAGGGGAATAGTGGCAAAAATTGTCAGAATTAAGTTTTTCAGAACTCTAAAAATTAACCAAAGGCTTGAAGCATTCATGGAGACTTTATTTTAAAAAAAAAATTTCAGGGGCACCTAGTGGCTCAGTTGGTTAAGCGTCCTATTCTTGATTTCACCTCAGGTCATGATCTCACAATTTGTGGGTTTGAGCCCCACATCAGGCTACATGCTAACAGTACACAGTCTGCTTGGGATTCTCTCTCTCTCTCTCTCTCCTCTCTCTCTCCCCCCCTCCCCCTCCCCTCCCCCTCCTTCTCCTCCTCCTCCACTTGCATGCGTGCTCTCTCTCTCTCTCTCTCTAAATAAATGAATAAACTTAAAACATTTTTTGAATGTGCATAAGAACCAGTTTTGTGGTTTCACTTGCCCTGTTTCCATCCTCTTATTCCTAGCTCCAGGGTAGCTTTGAGGATCAAGATCCTGCAATAACAGTGAAAGCCAGAAGCCTGGTAGTCACTGGAGGGGGCAGAATATGAGGGTTGGAGCTTCTTCTAAGCTCCATTCCCAGAAAATTGTCATTATTTAACCCATTTGCTGGTTCTCTGAAAGACTTCACTGATGGGGATGCTTTTGTTGACCTGACTCAGAATTTGTTCATAGCAAACAGCTTTCCCCTGGGGTAGTCATCAAAAACAATCACACACAAATATTTAACATTGTAGTTGTGGATAAAAATTGGGGCAAACAATAGGTTAACCAAAAATCTGGAAAGGAAAAGCTGGAGAATGAGCTATTTATCAGGGCTTTGAAAAGCTCTGGCATGTTCTTGGAAATCTAGAAGGCCACATGCATGTGTAAGGACTATGTGCATGCTCAGGAAAGACATGAGAAAGTCTTAAGCTCTCACCTTTCTTTCTTTTAAAAATTTTTTATGTTTATTATTATTGAGAGAGAGAGAGAGAGAGAGAGAGAGAGAGAGAAAACAGGGGAGGGGCAGAGAGAGAGGGAGACACAGAATCTGAAGCAGGCTCCAGGCTCTGAGCTGTCAACACAGAGCCTGACATGGGGCTCAAACCCACAAACCATGAGATCATGACCTGAGCCAAAGTCAGATGCTCAACCAACTGAGCTACCCAGGCGCTCCATAAGCTCTCACCTTTCACTAGCCTTGAGGCTTTGAGCAAACAGGAAGTGAAGGCAAGAGTGGTGTTGTGTTGAAGTCATCCCGCCACAAACACAGAGAACCACTTGGGAAAGACTGGAAGACACTGATTTCAGATGTTTAAGGAAATCTCTATCCAATCATTAAGCTATCTGATCATTAAACTAACCAAGAAGGAACTTCATAGACCATACAACACAATGAATATAGACTATACAGAATTACCTCAGAAAAGTCATCAAGCAAACAACAACAGAAACAAAGTACAGCCTATACACAGGAAAAAATAAAACAATCAGTGGAAATTGTCCCTGAGGAAGAGTAGATGTTGGACTTAGTAGACAAAACTATTTTAAACATATTCAGAGAACTAAAGGAAAGTATGTCTAAAGAAGTAAAAGAATGTATGAGAATAATGCATCATCACATACAAAATATCAATAAAAAGACATAAATTATTTTAAAAATAATGAAGCAGAAATCTGAAGTTGAAAATTATAATAACTAATGAAAATATTACTAGAAGGGGCTCAACACCAGATGTGACCTGGTGAAGAAAAGAACCAACAAACTTTAAGATAGGTCAAATGAGATCATTGAACCTGAGATAAGAGACAAATCACAATGAAGAAAATTAACAGAGTCTCAGAGCCTTACAAGGACTAAGAGATACTGTCATATTCATAATGGGTTCAAGAAAAACAGAATAGAGAGAAAGGGGCAGACAATATAGTTGAAAATGTGATAATTGAAACTTTCTAAATTTTATGAAATACATAAATATACGTCCAAGAAACTCAACAAATGCCAATTAAGATACATTTTGAAAGATCTATTCCTAGACACATAACCAACCCATCGGAGTCAAAGACATAGAAAACATTGACAACAGCAAGAGAGAAACAACTCATACACAAGGGATCCTTGGTTAGATGAAAAGACGATTTCACAATGGAAACTGCAGAGCCACAAGGCAGTGGGATAACATTCTAAGTGATGAAAAAAGACTTAACCAAGAATCCCACAACTAACAAAACTATCCATCAAAAAAGAAAGAGTAATTAAGACATTTAAAAAAAAAACCAAAACAAAAAAAATGGAGAGAATCTGGCACTAGCAGATTTATTAAAGGGATATTAAAGGGAGAAGAAATATTAAAGGGAGCCCTTTAGAATGAAATGAAAGGACACAAGGCAGTAACTAGAATCAAAATGAAGAAATAAAAGACACTGATAAAGACAACTTATATGTAAATACAAAACACAGCACTAAAGTGTTTTTATTTTATTTTTTTTACTTTTTCCCCTTCTATCTGATGGTATAAAGCTATAATTATAAATCTTAGTTGATGGGCATATAGTGTATAAAGATGCACTTTGTATGACAATAAGCACATAAAAGAGAGAGGAAATGACACTACATAGAAGCAAAATTTTTGTAGACTTTTTTTAAAGTTTACTTATGTTTGAGGGAGAGAAAGTAGGGGAGGGGCAGAGAAATAAGAAGAGAGAATCCCAAGCAGGCTCTGCACTGTCAGCATAGAGCCTGATGTGGGGCTCAATCTCCTGAACCATGAGATCATGACCTGAGCCAAAATCAAGAGTCAGATATTCAAATGACTGAGCCACACAAGAGTCCCTAGAATGTTGATATTAAGTTGTATTTGTCTGAATTAAATTGTTAAAACTTAAAATGTTGGGGCGCCTGGGTGGCTCAGTCACTTAAGCATCCGACTTTGGCTCAGGTCATATTCTCTCACCGGTTTGTGATTTCAGGCCCAGTATCAGGCTCTGTGTTCACAGCTCAGAGCCTGGAGCTTGCTTTGGATTCTGTGTCTCCCTCTCTCTCTGCCCCTCCCTTGCTCATGCTCTGTCTCTCTGTCTCAAAAGTAAACATTAAAAAATGTTTTTAAAAATTTAAAATGTCAGTTGCAATCCACAGGGAAGCCGCTAAGAAAACTAAAAATATATAGCAATATAAATGACAGGGGAATTATAACGATATACTAAACAGTATTCAATACAAAAGAGGGTAATATTGGTGGAATGGGGAAATAACAAAGACATTAGATGGACAGAAAACAAATAGCAAAATTTTAGACAAAATTCCCAACTTTTCATTAAGTGTATTAAATGTAAATAAATGAAATTCTCCAGTGAAAAAGCAAAGATTGGAAGAAAATAAAAAAAACAAACAGAAAACAAACATTAGACAACTACATGTTGCTTAGAACAGGTGCCCATCAGACTCAAAGACACAAATAGGTTTAAAAATATGGAGAAAAGACCATGCAGTCATTACCCAAAAGGGAATTGGAGTGCCTATAGTAATACTGGACAACATTGACTCATTGACTTTAGGAGAAAAATTGTTACTAGAAACAAAAACATTTTATAATGATAAAAAAGTCATCCATAGCAAGATACAAAAATATCAAGCATATGCGCACCTACAAAGCATTGCACCCCAAAATATAGCTGGGGGTGTCAATCCACTTTCATTTTTTTAATTAAAAATATTTTTTAAAATATTTATTTATTTTTGAGAGAGAGAGACAGACAGAGTATGAGTGGGAAAGTGGCAGAGAGAGGGGGAGACGTAGAATCCAAACCAGGCTCCAGGCTCTGAGCTGTCAGCACAGAGCCTGACGCAGGGCTTAACCTAACACTCTACTTTCAATATTGAGGGGAAGAAACCTAGACAGTAGATCAACAAAGAAATAGAAAGATTTGAAGAATACTATGCAAAACTAGACATGAAAGACACCTATTAAATTCTCCACCCAACGGCAACCACAAACACAGTCTTCTCAGGTGCATACAGAACATCCCTTAGTATAGACCATAGCTTTTAAACCACCA
This sequence comes from Cryptoprocta ferox, assembly GCA_028646485.1. NCBI lineage: Eukaryota > Metazoa > Chordata > Mammalia > Carnivora > Eupleridae > Cryptoprocta > Cryptoprocta ferox. The sequence goes on along the minus strand of CM053560.1, from coordinate 130,024,425 downwards.
AGGAAGTCTCAAGAAATATAAACTGGCTGTTATCACACAGAACACTTCCTTTCGTCTCCATGTAATGGAGTTAGAAAGAATAAGACAAGGAAATTTGGGAGATCCAGAAATTTGTAGAAATTAAGCAAACTCCTGAATAACCAGTGAATCAAAGAGAAGTCATAGGAAAATTAGAAAATATTGTATGATGATTGAAAATAAAAACACACCATGTGATACAGTGAACAGAGTGCTGAGAGAGAAACTTATAAATGCAGGTGCCTGCATTTGTAAAGAGTATCAAATCAGTATGTCAGCCTTAAGAAACTGGGAAATGAAGACAAACTCAAAAAACAAGAAAGAAAGAAATAATAAAGATTATAGTGGGAATAAATAAAATAAAGACTAGAAAAACAGTAGAATCAGCGACACAAAAGTTAGTGTTTTGAAAACATCAACAAAATTGGCAAATTATAATGAGGCTGACCAAGAGAAAAAGAGAGAAGATCCAAATTAATCAATCAAAAATAAAAGTAGGGAATTACTACTCACTTTAAAGGAATGAAGAGGATCAGAAGAGAATACTATAAATAATTTTATGCCAACCAAAACTGGATAACCTAGAAGCAATGAACAAGTTTCTAAAAATACACAAACTGCTCAAACTAACATAGCAAGGAATAGAAAATCTGAATGGATCTATAACAAGTAAAGAAATTTAATGAATAATGAAAAAACTTGCCACAAAGGAAACTTCAGGTGCACTGCCTTTACGGGTGAATTCCACCAAACTTTAAAACAATAAATATGAACCCTTCACAGATAGTCCCAAAATGTAGAGGATGAGGGAACACTTTCCAGCTATTCTAAGAGGCCAATTTTACCCTAACACCAAAACTTGACAAAGACATCACAAGAAAACTAGAGATTAATATCCTTCATGAATATAGACACAAAAGTCTTCACCAAAATTCTAACAATCTGCCATATATAAGAAGGATTATACATTAGGATCCAGTGGATTTAACCCACAAGTGCAAACTTGGTTCAATTAAAAAAAAAAAACCCTTGATAACTACATTAATTGACTAAAGAAAAAACCCTGCATGATCACCTCCATAGAGAAAGCATTTGACAAAACTCAGCATCTTTTCATCATAAAAACATTCAACAGATTAGGAATGGCCTACTAGAACTGATCCATGAATTCAGCAAAGTCGCAGGGTACAAAATCAACGTACAGAAATCCGTTGCATTTTTTAAACAGATTAGGAATGGAAGGGAATGCCATCAACCTCAGAGAGTACATCTATGCAAAACTCCCAGGACATATCATGCTGCTATAATATTGAAAGTTTGAAAACCATGTTTGCTCATGGAACTTCTTTTCAATATCGCACGGAACATTTTAGCCAAGGATGTTAGGAAGGAAAAAGAAATAAAATATATCTGGATTTGAAAGGAAGAAATAAAATGATCTCTACTTGCAGATTGCATGATATTACACATAGAAATCCTAAGGATTTGTATCTCCCTGATGATAAGTCATGTTGAGCATCTTCTCATGTATCTGTTAGCCACCTGGATGTCTTCTTTGGAAAAATGTCTGTTCAGGTCTTCTGCCCATTTTTTAACTGGATCATTTGTTTTTTGGGTGTTCAGTTTCATAAATTCTTTATATATTTTGGACACTAACCCTTTATCAGAAACAGATGCACACACAAAATATTTGAGCTAATAAATCAGTTCAGTTAAGTATCTTGTAGGATACAAGATCAATGTAGAAAAATAAACTGTTTCTATACACTATCAACGACTGTACGCAAATAAAATTAAGAAAACAATTCCACTTGAAATACTATCAAAAGAATAAAATATTTAGGAGTAAATTTAACAAAAGACGTATAAGATTTGTATACTTAAAAGCACAGACATTATTGAAAGAAATTGAACACATTCTGTGTTTATTAGTAGACCCCATATTTTTTTAAATTTGTAATATTTATTAATTTTGAGAGAGAGAGAGAGAGAGCAAGCGAACGAGTGTGCGAGCACTGGTGAAGGGTAAAGAGAAAGGGAAAGAGGAAATCTGAAGCTGTTAGCACAAAGCCTGACAATGGGGCTCGATCTCACACACTGAGATCATGACCTGAGCCAAAATAGAGTTGGCCACTTCACTGACTGAGCCACCCAGCCACCCCTAAAGGAGACCCAGTGTTTTTAAAAAGGCAGTACTACCCAAATTGATCTACATATTTAATGCAATTCCTATCAAAAATTCTTGCTGCCTTTATGGCACATATTGAAAAGCTGATAATTCACATGGAAATTCAAGGTACCCAGAAGAACTAAAGGGATCTTGAAAAGGAAGAACAAAGTTGGAGTATTCGCTCTTCCATATTTCAAAACTCACTACAAAGCTACAGCAAGCGAGATGATACAGTCCTGACATAAAGATATACGTTTAGATCAATGGAATGGAATCAAGAGTCTAAAAACAACTGGCTCAATTGATTTTTGAGAAAAGCGCCAAGACAATTCAATAAGGGAAAAAAATGGTCTTTTCACAAATGGTGTTGGGTTGGCTGGATACCCACATGCAGACTGATGAATTTGGAACCACATCTTAGTCTATATACACAACTTAACTCAAATGGATTCATGACCAAAAAGTGAAATGTATATGACTCTTAGAAGAAAAGTTAATATATACTTTCAAGACAGGATTAGGCAATGGCTTCTTGAATATGATACCATAGGCACCAGCAAACAAAAAAATTTAAAAATGGGGCTTCATTAAAGTAGGATATATCCTACTCCGAAGGATATAATCAAAAAAGTGAAAACACTATTCACAGAATGGGAAAAATATTTATAAAGCAAAAATCTGATAACAGTCTGGTGTCTAGAATACATCAACACTTCCATATCAACAATAAAAAGACCAGGGCGCCTGGGTGGCTCAGTTGGTTAAACCTCTGACTTCGGCTTAGGTCATGATCTCACGGTTCGTGGGATCGAGCCCTGCATTGGGCTCTGTGCTGACAGCTCGCAGCCTGGAGCCTGCTTTGGATTCTGTGTCTCCCTCTCTCTCTGCCCCTCCCCCACTCATGCTCTGTTTCTCTCTGTCTCAATAATAAATAAAAAAACATTAAAAAATTTTTAAATTAAATAAAAAATTAAAAAAAACAATAAAAAGACCAATCACCCAATTAAAAATAGGCAAATTGTTTTAGTGCCCATTTCTGCAACGAATATATACAAATAGCTAATCACCATATTAAAAGATGGTCAGTTCAACACCTTTAGCCAGTAGATAAATCTAAATCAAAACCTCAGTTAGGGGGTGCCTGGGGGGCTCTGTCAGTTAAGCATCTGACTTTGGCTCCGGTCATGATCTTGAGGGTTGTGAGTTCGATCCCTGCATTGGGCTCTGTGCTGACAGCTCAGAGCCTGGAGCCTGCTTCAGATTCTGCATCTTCCTCTCTCTCTCTCTCTGACCCTCCCCTGCTAGCATTCTGCCTCTTTTTCTCTCAGAAAGAAATAAATATTTAAAAAAATTAAAAGTAAACTCAGATACACATTCATACCCACTAGGATGGCTATATTCAAAAAGATAGACAATAAGAAATATTGGTAGGATATGGGAAAGGGGAACCCTCAAAAATGGCTGGGGAGAGTGTAAAATGGTGCAGCTGCTTTGGTAAACAGTTTGTCAATTCCTCAAAGGTTAAACATTTTTAGCATATGACTCAGCAATTCTATGCCTACATATATGCCTAGGAAAGATAAAAATACATGTCTACATAAAAACTTATAAACAAATGTTCATAGTAGTGCCATTCATAAAAGGCAAAAGATGGAAATGATCCAAATGTCCATCCGGTGATAAATGGAGAAACAAAATTGTGGTGTAGCTCTACAATGGTGTATTACTCAGCCTTAAAAAGGAATGAATTTTATGGTATGTAAATTATGTCTCAATAAAAAAGGAAACTGAATTGATTTTAGCAGCAAGACTGAAATGAAATGGAAATGATTGGAGCCCACATATGCCCTTCTCATGATAGGAAATAGTGGATTTTCCCTGATATGCTTTTTAATGTGAATACGGTAGTGTGTAATTTATTCAGAAGAATTTTAGCTACCTGAATGGGCAAGTTGATAATAATTAGAACCTGAGCAACTGGGGTTTGGGACAAAAGACAGCATTAAAGCAGATGGCAGATAGGAGGAAGAGATTTCTACAGTGCAGCCTTGGGAAAGATAAAGAAACTGCATTCTAGCCTGTTGGGGAAGAGAAAGCTGAAATGTAGGTAAAAAGCACTAATAGAACTAAATCAGTGTGCTCTGCTATACTCTGGCATGAAATTATTATAGGCTATTTAATCCTGAGTCTAAATTGGGAAGGGTCTTGGAAAATCCCAGCATGGACTCATGGGGAATTTTCCTTTAACCAGGCCAAATTAAATAAGTCAGCGTTCTCTAGAGAAGAAGTTAAGACTCATAAGTCAAGAGGAAGCTTTCTTTTCATTTTTTTTCCAATTAGAAGTCCAGGTATTCTAGGTATATGGGCACTTTCAAGAGCTGCCAATAAAAATATTAATTGATAGAATAAATAATTCCATTTGGGAAGTGATACCCCAAGGTAATATTGACTGCCTAAGCCCTTTTCTCTTTAGGGATGGGGAAAGTGTTAAAGTGATTTCTTTTTAATGTTAGCGGCATCACAGTTTACACTGGGAGGGAGGAGCTTGGAAACAACCCAAATTTCCCACAAAAGGGAATCAGCTAAGCAAACTGTCTCACAAATGATGGCTTCCTTAAACATATTAAATTGTAATATGTGGCAATTTCAAGATGTGAAAAGCTCTAAACTATGAAGCAAATTAACAAAACACAAAATTGTATATCAACTGATTGCAACATTTTATATATTAAAAATACGCCATATGTGTGCATTATGGAAAAATGTAAGAGGATACGGAAAAAAAAGAAACAGAGCCGCCAGATTCCCTGTGAGTTATTTTCATATAACCCGGTGAATGACTTGATGAGGTTGGTAACATTTCCCCAATTTTATGGATGAAAAATTAACATGCAGAACAGTTTATATAATTTGTCCAGGGACACCCCACTGATAAGGGCAGAGACGAGATTAAAACTCAGCTCTGTTAATGCTCAAATTCGTTGATCCACAACCCAGTGAAGTAGAATTTAATAGCTTTTCTCTTTCTTTTATTGGGTTAGGAACTCATTGAAGTATGAATGTGGTGAGGTACAAATATAAGGTGTTTTTTTTTCTACTTATGTCTTCATGTTGAATCTGCCCTTCCCATCTCTTGATGATGACAGATCTCATAGATGTCTATCACTTGCCATCATTAAAAAGTCTAGTCTAATCCAATTTCATCTAGTTTCAAACCCCAGCCTCATACTCTCATTAAATGTTTATCATCTCCCCTTTCTCTGATATCTATCAGATTTCAGCCCAAGAAACATTCAGTTCAAGAGAGAGGTTGTGAGTGACATAAGGGACATTGTCTCCATTCGTTCTCTTCTGATTCCCATGATCTAAGCTTGGAAAGACGGAACGTGAGAGAGACAGGAAATGATCTTATATAGCTGGCAACATATTGGTGGTCCTACTTTGGCTCTTTTGGCTTCTTTGTAAATGCTACAGTATCCAAACATTGGCTTTCTCATGGAATGTATGTGTGAGCTATCCAGGGGTTATTAGAGACATTCTTATTATTAAGATTCCCTAATTGGGCAGTCTGCTCCAGCTTCACCCTGTCTCTTCCCCTCTACCACTTCTCAGCTTCTCCCTCGAGGGGTCCACCTAACAGGTTGCTATATGCCTTTGCCCAGCGTGCCAGCCTTCTTGGGTGGGATATGAGCAAGCCAGCTCAGGTCAGGCTTGCCTCACATGGTGTTCCTTGGCTCATTCACAAGAAACTCTGGCCTCTTTGCCATAACAAACAGTAGGAGTCCAGAGCGCTCTGATATCATACCCCGTTCCTCGACCTCTCTTGTGTTTCTGTATACTTCTGTTCAAATAGGTTGAGGGAAAAATTAGCAGGGCCACCACATAAGCAAATATCCCAGCAAACAAATAAGATGCAATTCTTCCTTTCCCACGGCACACTAACCTCATAATCTCTACAAATTTTTCCCCTGGAGACTCTCGCTTGACATATGGGAAGGAAACATCCAGTCTCCCCATGGCAGGGGGGAAACATGCACACCCACTCTCCCAGGTTAATAAGTCATGTCTCTGACAATTCTTCAATTCTCCCCCTACCTTCCTCCATTCATCAGACTTGGGTGGTGGTGGAGGCTCAGTTATACTGACATAGCAAAGTAATTTATCCCCCGCCTCCCCACTTTGCCACACACACACTATAAAGCCCTGGAAGGGATTTTTGCCCCTTGAACATTTGGATCTTATTTTAGAGTGTAGAGTAATTGATTTATATGTCCTAGACATGTGTCCTGGTCCAGAGGAGCAGAGAAGACTTCCTCAGAATCCTATTATACTCATTAAGTCACCAAAGTGCAAAATAGTGCCTGGAAAAGACAGCACATGTCTAATCAGATGGTACATTAGTCCTCTGGAGGGCTCCTTGCCACTCCCCTGATGACCAAAGCATAGTAAGAAAAATAGAAAACAGCTAGTCAGTCACAATAATTTAACTTGTTGAGAAGTTTATCTTTGGAATCAAGGGAGGGGAGACTAAGGGAAAACTTAAATTCCCTGTAAAGAAGTTAAATGGGGGATGCCTGGGTGGCTCAGTCAGTTAAGCGTCCGACTTCGGCTCAGGTCATGATCTCACGGTTTGCGGGTTTGAGCCTCGCATCAGGTTCTGTGCTGACAGCTCAGAGCCTGGAGCCTGCTTCACATTCTGTGTCTCCCTCTCTTTCTGCCCCTCCCCAACCTGTGCTCTGTCTGTCTCTCAAAGATGAATAAATGTTAAAGAAAAAAATGAAGTTAAATGGTTACTACATAAGCAGGTAGAGCTCAGTTTCTTAGCTAAATGATACCAGCGGGTTTGGGTATCATGTTGTGAAAGTTAAGACAACATTCTTCATTACTAGTGATTAAAATACTTTAAATTTCTATTCACCAACTTATGTTTCTGTCTAAGCATTACTTAGAATTATCATACTTGGGGGCAAACAATTCTTATAGCAAAATTAAATTGCTATGCCTCCTTTAGAACATTCCAGCTAACTGGCCCACTCCCCATCCCCAAGCATGTCTGAAAGATTCCTGCTTCTTTTCTTTTCTCCACTCCTCTTCTGCCCTGGGAAGCTCTCTCTCCATTTGTCTACTTAAAGCTCCACCCATTGTTGAAAACTCTGCTTGGAACCCACTTTCTCTATCCTGCTACGGAGACTTTTCTATCTTGCTTTTTTTTCCCCTGGAAAATGTATTGTCCTGAGTTGTCGTGAGCATTTCTCAGCATGAATCTGTGTGTCCCTGGGTGTCTGATGACATAGTCCCTAATTTGTCCATTTTTATATGTATTGTTTTGGTTTGTTTGACAGAAGAGAAAGGAGTTTAAATGTTTTCTCCTTGATGATTATCTAAAAAATTAATAAAGGCATGCATTTGATCAGCTGAACAATGAACAAATAATTGACCCCCCACCCCTGCCATTTCAATTGGCAAGTCTGCCTTGTGATCAAATTGGCACCAGATTTTCTCTAAGAATACTAGAGCAGAGATTAACTAAATATATAAATGATAGGTTCATGGCAAGTGAAACTCAAATGATTTAGGAGATGCTTTGAGAAAGATGGCTTTCCTATGGAAAAAAAATCAGGGTGCCTGGGTGGCTCGGTCAGTTGAGTGGCTGACTTCAGCTCAAGTCATGATCTCACGGTCTGTGGGTTCGAGCCCCGTACCGGGCTCTGTGCTGACAGCTCAGAGCCTGGAGCCTGCTTCCAATTCTGTGTCTCCCTCTCTCTCTTCTCCTCCCCTGCTTGCTCTCTGTCTCTGACTCTCTCTCTCAAAAATAATAAAAACACATTAAATATATATACACGCATATATATATATGCATATATATACGTATATATATGTGTATGTGTATATATATGTGTGTGTGTGTATATATACATATATATGTGTGTATATACATATATATATGTATATATATACATATATATGTGTGTATATATACATATATATGTGTGTATATATACATATATATGTGTGTATATATATATATGTATATATATACATATATATATATATATATATATATATACATTAGGGGAACATGAATGGTGGTATGCCCCAGTGATATGAAAAGAGAGATTCAAAAGAACTTACATGGAAACCCTCAGCACTATCCTCAAGCTAAACGTACAAGTTTAGTTTCAACACAGTAACACCATCCGTCTAACAGATTAGCATTAT
>CM053560.1:129989359-130015518 GCA_028646485.1 Cryptoprocta ferox | reverse complement strand
CCATGGAGTATTCCGTTGTATAGATGAACCACATCTTCCTAAACCATTCATCAGTTGATGGACATTTAGGCTTTTTCCATGATTTGGCTATTGTTGAAAGTGCCGCTACGAACATTGGGGTACATGTGCCCCTGTGCATCAGCACTTCTGTATCCCTTGGGTAAATCCCCAGAAGTGCTATTGCTGGGTCATAGGGGAGTTTTATTGATAGTTTTTTGAGGAACCTCCACACTGTTTTCCAGAGTGGCTGTACCAGTTTACATTCCCACCAACAGTGTAGGAGGGTGCCTGTTTCTCCACATCCTCGCCAGCATCTATAGTCTCTTGAGTTGTTCATTTTAGCCACTCTGACTGGCGTGAGGTGGTATCTCAGTGTGGTTTTGATTTGTATTTCCCTGATGATGAGTGATCACAATCATGATTGAGTTTAACCTTCTACACCCAAAAAATATGAAAGAAAAAAAAAGACAAAGATCTCTTCATAGAAGAATCACATCAGTAGGGTGTTCCATGGATTGGTTTGCATTTGAGTGGCTTTAATTGCCAGTGTTTTTAGAATTCTATTCCTTTGGCTTTATTTACATCATTTCTAATTACCATGTAGAGTTGGAAAAGCAGTAACTTACTGGAAAGAATGCCCTCTAGCACTTGCAAACTCTGTAGAAGTAATCCATCCTAAACTTTCTTTTTTTAAGAATTTTTTAATGCTTATTTATTTTTGAGAGAGCGTGAGCGAGTGAGGCTCAGAGGGACAGAGAAAGAGAGAGAGACAGAATTTGAAGTAGGCTTCAGGCTCTGAGCTGTCAGCACAGAGCCCAATGCAGGGCTCGAACTCACAGACCTCGAGATCATGACCTGAGCCGAAGTCAGACGCTTAACCGGCTGAGCCACCCAGGTGCCCCCATCCTATACTTTCAGAGACGTGAGTGATGGCACACAGACAATTCACACTGCATGAAAAGTGTCATAGAGAGCCAAAGAGCCTTAGAAAACCTTCCCACTCATCTTCATGAGTCAGTGAAGAAACATGTGGGTTGAGAACAAATGATTATAGTGACATTGAATAGGAAAAAAATAGAAGAATATAGAAATTAACACTTACTGCCTCTCTAGAGGAAATTTTCTAGGCTTTTCAGCAATGGAAGAAATAAAAAGAAAAGATTTGGTTATAAAAATAATTGTCAAGTCTGCATGTAAGCACATATAACCAAAATTAAAAGATAAACAACAATATGAAAGTAATACAGGGGATGAATGTGGGTCTCCCTAAAGTTTGCTGCTCCTAAAAATGTTTTAGCTCACTTGTCTTTGGGTAGAATTCCTCTGGCAAGAACTGGAATGCAGCCTGGGTTTAATTTACTTTCTCAGGGAACTTTCAGAAATCATACCTATTGTCCTCTTATACAAATTCCCAGTATGTCTGCTTAGGTGATGGATGAAATTGGCTGCTTTCCTCAAAGCCAAACCTCCAGGTTGTTCTTTGGTAGAAAACAATTTATTCATTGTATAGTTATGGGAGTGTGCATTTTTCAAATACAATATTAATGTTATATATCCAAAAAAAAAAGAAAGGAAATTGGAATTCAGCTTACAAACACTTGTAAAGTATCTTTGAGAAAGCTTATGGGACCAGACCTCTAATATTCCTTTTCCTTAAATCTTTAGAATGGATTAATTATGGGCTAAGGGAAATAGAATTGAAAAAGACCTTAGATTATATTTATTTTAGCAATCTATCCTTATTTTGGTTTGAAAACTAAAGGTTGATGGGGCACCTGGATGGCTCAGATGGTTAAGCATCTGACTTCGGCTCAGGTCATGATCTCACGGTTCGTAAGTTCTAGCCCTGCATTGATCTCTGTGCTGACAGCTCAGAGCCTGGAGCTTGCTTCAGATTCTGTGTCTATTTCTCTTTCTGGCCCATCCCCACTCACGCTGTCTCTCTCTCTCTCTCACGCTGTCTCTCTCTCTCTCAGAAATAAACATTAAAAAGAAAAGAAAAGAAAGACTAAATGTTGAACAGACAAATGACTCCTGCACAAACACAAGAACACAAAGACATATCTATAGCTAGAGACTGAAACTCTGAACTCCCAGATCTATGTTCTTTCCCTTTTCCTCCACTAAGTTTAAAAAGTTAATAAATAAAGGCAGGTACACTTCTCTTCACATTTTCCCACTCAGATTGGTGCCTGCTGCTGTAAATACCTGAGTCAAAAGTTGCTAATGGTCATATAAGGACATTTTTGGAAAAGGAAGAACACGAATTTGACAATGATCAACATATATCTTTTAGAATATGTGCAAAGAAAGTAGAAACTGCATAAGAGTTTATTTATTGACTTATTGGGCTTACCTTTTTTATAAAAACACCATGTGCCCAATAAATGTGTCCCAGACACTATAGGATTCATGTGAATGTAATGCCGCCACAAATCCGGAACCTCTTAAGCAGTTTGGCGTTCTGTAATATATTCAAAGACTATTTCTCAGAACATGGCATATATAACTATGGTGTTGTGTGAGATCATTTCAGGTAGTGCTTTAAAATTTGTATACAGAGAGGCTTTGACTCGTGATGGTTTGACTTATGATTTTTCAACTCCACGATGGTGTGAAAGCAATATGTATTCACTAGAAAGCATGCTTCGAATTTTGAATTTTGATCTTTGCTTGGGATGGCAATAGGAGATACAGTACTCTCTCGGAGCTGGGCAGGGGTAATAAACCACAGCTCAGAATCAGCCGTGCAGTCAGGAGGGTGAACAGCTGCTACACTTAACAATTCTGTGCCCATTCAACTGTTCTGTGTTTTACTTTCAGTATGGTATTCAATAAATTACATGCAGTATTTAATACTTGATTATAAAATAGGCTTTGTGTCGGATGATTTTGCCCAACGGTAGGCGAATGTAAGTGTTCTGAGCATGTTTAAGGTAGGTTAAACTAAGCTACGATGTTCAGTAGGTTAGGTTTATTAAACGCATGTTTAACATCCAGTATTTTCAACATATGGGTTTATCAGGATGTAACCCCATCGTAAGTAGAGGAAGATTTGTCATAAGTATTTATTTCATATGTGAAATTCTAAATAGCTCCTCAAACCTTATTTTGTGGATGATATTGCTGAGGGATATAAAGAAATATTTTAAGTAATTTACATTGCCGGTGGTATTATAGACATGACAAAAATTGGAAAATTGCAAAGTGGTACAAGAATAACTTAAGTTCGGGAAATGCTAAATTAAGATGTTCCTTGCACTGAAGAAATAATAATTCACAGAAGGTAGAGGACCCCTTTTGGAAATAATATGCTTTCAGGTGTAGAATTTAATTCTTGACCAGCATGAGGCAACATATTGATCAAATAGGGTTTGAAGCATTGGTCATTTTAATGACCAGAGAAAAATAACCCTTGACTCAGTCCCCTGCCCATTCGACAGGTGAACAAAGCCAAAATGTCCATTATATTGGGTTGATGGGACTTGCCATGGCAACAGAGCTAAATTCTTTCATGATTCATTCATTAGAGCTGTCATATTTTTTCTATTTGTGTTCTAGAAATTATAAGTGTGCAGTTAAGATATACAAAACAACCACTGAATCATGGCATTTATTATTATTATTATTATTATTATTACCTTCATATGTGTTCAAACATCTTAGACTGCTTCATAGTTATCCCAATAATCTTCCCAGAAGTCCTGGAAAGGATGGGCTGATGTATATATTGCTGATATTCTACAAAGAGAGCTAGAGGCACCCGTGGGCCATCACTCATGTAGGTTGTGAGTATAGAGGAGGAAAGCAACATCTGGGATTTCTTAATGGCTCTGCATATCCAGATCAGCATCAGCTAATGCTGCATCAACCAAAGTCATGCTGTCACAAAAGTCAGGGTAGAGGGGCTGGTCACGGTGATGTGTCAGCCAAACACCTTGAGATGCTGATTTTTTTGTGGACTTCAGAGAGGTCCTTTAGGGTGCACTGTGGCTCCAATGACAAATAAATGTTAATGGTTGTTATACAATGATTTTTAGAATTAAGAATGCCTTGGTTGTTTCTTTTATCTATTTTTAAAATTTTTTAAATATTTATTCATTTTTGAGAGGCAGAGAGAGAGACAAAGTATGAGTGGGGGAAGAGCAGAGAGAGAGAGGGAGACACAGAATGTGAAGCAGGCTTCAGGCTCCAAGCAGTCAGCACAGAACCCTATGTGGGGCTTGAACTCACAAACTGCAAGATCATGACCTGGGCCGAGTTGGGTGCTTCACTGACTGAGCCACTCGGGTGCCCCATGGCTGCCTTGGTTGTTTAAATAACCATATAAGTATCAAGAAGACCCTTAAGCATCGAGTGGAATGAAGTTTTGACAGGCACTACGATTGAAAGTTAATTTTTTCTTTGAGTTCCAAATTGTCAGAAATGTGCAAAAATGATGAAGGGGTCATATAGGATTCTAAGGTCATTAATATTTCATAGCAATGAGGTATTCCTTCCAGAAACATTTATTGAGAACTTTCTTTCCTCATGACCCACCATGCTGCTATTATTGTGGCTTTTGTCAAAACATTGTCTTTGTGTTCATACTGACTATTAAATAGACCCCACTGAAAATATGGCATCTTGTTTGGGAGATTCATTTACTACTTCCATTTAACTGCTTTGCCTACAGTTTGTGATGCTTCTCATTCAATGCTAGAAATGAAAAGAAACTGAAAGCAAATAGTCTGAATTGAGCTTATGAACTAACATATGTTCCATGTTTCCAACTGCATTGTAATCAGTTCTTTTATTTAGGAACAATTTAAATAGAATTCATGACTGTTTACTTTTTTTTAACCTTTACCATGCTTTTTCTTTGGAGAATAATTGCATATTTCATAAACTAAAATAACAAATTAACATTTAGATGTGTTAATAGAGAGAACTTTCATCCGAGGTCCATACCAGTCAGATTTTTTTTTTCAGGAAAGCCAAATGACTCTCATTGTTTTCGACCTCAGAGCCATAAAGTCTAAGGTCCGTTGTTATAACTACCTATCATGTCTAGCTCAGCACAACCACCTATTATGGTCATCCCAGTTCAATGTAATTCCCACTTATGTTCAATAAGATCTATTATGAATAAGACATCTTGTTAGATTTTTTTAAATGAGGGTAGAGTTGGGAAAATACCATCTATACCTTGAAGACTTCGTGTTGTCCATGTTGGAGTTTACAATTTATGAGACTAGATATTTGTTTAACTATTAATGTATTCATTATATATTAAAAAATTTTTTAGTGTTCATTTATTTTGAGAGAGAGAGAGCATGAGCAGAGGAAGGGGAGAGAGAGAGGAAGACACAGAATCCGAAGGAGACTCAAGGCTCTGAGATGTCAGCATGGAGCCCGATGTGGGGCTTGAACTCACGAACCAAGATCATGACTGAGCCAAAGTCAGACACTTAAACGACTGAGCTGCCCAGACACCCTTTATTATATATTTTTTAAATTGTGCATCTACTATGTGCCTGGGCTAAGCAGTATTTAAAAAGATTATTCTTTTTTTTCGTTTGTCAAGCCACCATTTTTCTCTTCCCCTTATTCCTAGACATAAGCCTCAGGGAAGTGAGACATGCATACCAGTTACTAAATTACAGGGTCTTTCTAGACAAAGGCTATCAGAGAGCTTGAATGTGTTGTGACATTACAGAGAAGAGAACGATAATTTCTAGCAGGGGAAGGAAAGAAAAAAAATCTATGAACCTGGTGGCATTTGAGTTCAGGCTTGGAAGATGAATAGAGAGGGTATTAAAAGCAAAAGTAGAAAAAAATAAAACATAAAATAAAAGCAAAAGTACAGTTAGGAGTGAGAAGCCAGATGTGGAGAATGGCGAGAGTGAGGCCGCTGTAGGGAAGAGGGACAGAAATAGACGAAAGGCAGGGTAATTTATTCAAAGTCTCATAGTCTTGACAAAACTTGACCTCTGTTCCCTAAGAAGGGACAAAATGGCAAGATCAAGGTTTCTGTCCCCGGGGATGTTAGATAGGTCTTTCCCACCCCTTCTCTTTCTCACTTCTGATCCTCTTTTCTCCTTCACCTGCCGTAAGTTCACTTGTATTAAAATGCAGTTAAGATTGTGATTGCATTGTGATTCTACAGTGAGGACGCATTGGCCTGGCTGTTCTTTAGAGCGCTGCACCCAGCTAAGTTTGTTGCAGAGGTGATACGATTAAAGTATTAACTATTGCAGCATCTAACCATCCTACCCTTTGCTGTCAAAAGCAATTAATGTGGATTACATAGACTTGAAAGAAGAATTTCTTTCATTTCAAACCTTGGAGCATATCCACAGAGGATTAGGTAGGGAAATGAATAGTGTCATTTGCATAATTTAGGGAACTATGAATAATAATTTGTATTTGGACAAGCTTGCTCAGACTATACCCAATACATTGGGGCCATATGGCTTATCAGCTAAGCGCAACCAGGAAGTAAGAATTCCATATGATACAGTAGTCATAGGAGCAAAACATCCCATTGCTGTGTTGTCTGTGCTTTGATGCAAAACAGAAAAAAAAAGTCAAGCAACCAATTTTAGATTCAGTCTATATGGCTTGCCTCACGGATTGAAAATGTATACTCTTTCTGGTTCAAGGGATATACATAAAACTTAGACATTACTCTTGCTTGAGATAGGCACTGGAGATATATTGAGAGGAACACATGTAATGTAAGAACTTAGAGATTTGAGTGAGACAAAGGAAGGGACTTTCTTCAAATTCACTATCATTTCTTAGCAGGCTTAGAAGCATTATTCAACCAGAAGCTGGGAATAGATCGGTGCGCCCCAATGAAAGCCTTGTCTACTCGAACATAATGGTCTTCTGGAGCCAAGAGAGAACAATGAGCTGTTAGGAGTAAATCCAGTTGGCTTGACTATTTTCACCTTTTCTAGGGAAGCTACTCACAATTGCCTTTCACAATTTTCAGCAATAATCAGTGCCAATGACGGCGTCACTTCTGTGACATTGGACTTCCCATCAGAATGAACTACATATTTGCACCTGAATCTAAGTGATTCTAGACTTAACTGCTTGTAAAGAAGCTTCCCAGGCCGACAAGCCCTCCTTGTCAGATGTCTGAGTGCTATTTGGAAACAAAAGACAAACCTTGCCTTGATTCATCCCATAGTTTTGCTTTGTAGCCTATCCGGGTTCCAAGGGCTGGAGTGGTGATATGTAGATGGCATTAGCAAGAGACAGCCTTGTGGAACATCACAGATGACAGGGGCTATGGTGTGGAAGTAAAAGTTTCAGAAGCTGGCCCCAATCTGAAATCAGGAATGAGAGTTCATGGAGTTCAATGAAAGAGACATGCCCAGGCTGTCTTCAGCCTCATTTATCAACATGGTAGGTCACACTGACAGATTCATAGGAGTCTCAGATAAGAAAATATATTAATTTTCTTTTCATCAAATGAAACAAAAAAGAAAGAAGAAGTGGGTGAGCATTCTCAGGGAATCTTAATTTGGTTGGACCCATTGATTGATGGTTGGATATTGATCAATGCTAATCATGCTGATACACAACGTAGTCCGTTTCTTAATAGCTTGCAATCTAGTTGGGTAGATAAGATTTATCTCTGAATGAATAGCAAACAAATTTTTAAAGTATATATGTCTACGCCTGCTATACGGACATGTATGTATCTATGTAATGGATATAATATTTTAAGTTTAACCATAACAACATTTGCTCGAGCAATCTTATTAAGTAGACTGAGTCCTCTTGTGGGATGGACTCAGGTATTTTTCATCTTTTATGTTTCTGGCTGTAGGTAGTAACATTTAGCTTTCTGGTTCCAGCTCTCAGACCCTCGCACCCAGGTTTCTGCTACTCCCCTCGCCCTCTCAAACCTTTCCATTTTTCCTTTTGGAGATTTTCTCATTGGTTAACAAACTTCTTTAATTATCTTCTCTTACAAGTACATTCATTGACTTTGTTGTCTTTATGGAATCCTGTTTTTTCTCAGAGGTCAGATTTCTGGGTGGCCCACTTAAGCATAGAGGTTTATTTTCCCAAGACCCAAATATGTCAGGGCCAGAAGGTGGCCCACTTCGAGACTTCCCATGCTGATTCCACACCATTATGTCTCCAGTTTCCTGGGAGCACCTTTGGTCCCCTGAGATCCATTCTGTCCCCATCCCCACATTGTTCCTGTCATCTAATGACCTCCTCTTTAGTCCCCTAAGTCAGTTATACTTTTCAAACTCACAGGCTTTCTCCCCACTGCCTGTTGTCGTCACCTTAGTGGGTATGGCAGTGTCCTAATGGACACCCTTGCCTGTCTTCATTTCTTGACCACATTTCACTTCTATTACCAATCTTCATGGGTTCACTCTGGACCATTATATCAGCTCAAGCCATTCTACCGCTTTAATCTGCAATGCCAATATTCTATTTGTTGACCATACTCACTGGTTCTCCCTGCCATCCTGGTTGTTTTCTTCTGTTTCTTTTTTTCCCCCTTGTTTGCATGCCTGCTATAGACATTGACTTTTCCTCCTTTAAGCTCTACTCCATTTTTAAGCCAATCATATTAAGGTCAGATTCAGTAACAGTTGCAAATGTTGTATGTGAGTATGGTCTGTACATTTCACTTCCCAAGTCTTTGCTTCTTTGTCTTGAACATCTCTCATTGACTTTCATAAGTCCTGTAACTCTGTGGCTATCACCAACCATCACCCACAAGAAGCAATGTCTTGGCATTGCTTCATAAAGAGCTATAGGCATATTATTAATTGTGCTTTTGATTTCTGTGAAAAAGTGACTAAATGTCATTGAACAGGGTATTTATTTGTATGGATTTCATTAGAATGAACGTCAATAATTTTCAGAAATCCAGCAGTAGAAATCCATGTGCTAAGGAGACATGAATTGTTCATGGAAAAAAACAAACAAAAAAAAAAAAAACAAAAAAACCAACAAGAGTTCTTAAAGTCTTTGGATAGGGACACAACAAGAAAAAATAGAGTCCCAAGTCTCCAGGAAATGGTTTACGGATACAGCCTCAAAATGATTTTTTAAATATTTCTTTTCAGCAGAGCCCTTTTATCTGACCTCATTAAAATGGTTCAGCATTGTTTATTCAACATACCATTTAATCAAAAGTCTCTGCTAGTTTTTTCCCAAGATTCATTTGTGATCCATATGAGCAAACATTGTGGAGGGTTATAATGAAGAGAAATGTAGGAGAATTATAGCAGCTTTCTTTTCTTTTTTGAACAGTAAATATTTTTAGTAATCCATTTCCATTTCTTAAAATTGGCTTATATTTGAATCATGTATTACTTTGCTTTAGATAAAAATCACTGCGCATGTCTGAAAATCAAAAAAGATTGGAAGGAGACTCAAAGAATTATATTTCTTAATATTGCTGTTTACTTTTCATGTGTAAACACAGGAAAGAATAAGCAAAAATCCCATTCCTCAAAATGGATTTTATCATTTGGTAAGAAAATAGTTAATTGTTCTGCATCTTGCAGACAGGGTTTTAATATGATCTTATTTATTGTAGATTCGATAAATGTGGGGAAGATCAAGTAAAGCCATTCAAGTTGAATGTTTTTATTTCGTAGACAAGAAAACCGAGGCCCAGAGAAGTTAAAATAATAAGTACTTTAAAATTGTTCATCATCATTTTAGTACGGGCTTTATTTTATTTCACTGATGTCTCATCTCCTAGATATGCATTATCTCAATGTTAAGAAAAATATTTATAGCTGGGATTATCATGACTACACTTAGAGATATATCACAATTATGTCAGGAAGTACAAGCAGAATTCACATTAGCCTGATGTTAATCATTGATGTTGTTTGGCTTCAAGAATTACTGGACAATAAACAAGGTGGAAAGATTCAAGAGGTGATTTCCACTTGTCTTTGTTCAGACATAGCAAAAGAAAAGAATTGTGCCCCCCAATGTCTCCCATCCCATGTGCTCTTTTGGAACCTTGTCACTCCCCCATTAAGAGGTGAACCCCCATTTCCCCTTGAATCCGGTGGACTGTTTCAAACAATACAATATGGTAGAAGTGATGCTTGTTAGCAGCCCAAATGCAATGAGAAGATCAAAAGTAGCCCACATGGACAGACCATACAGAGAGGTCCTGGAACTTCAGCCCCCAGCTACTCCATCCCCTTGATCTTCCAAACCCAGCTACTGATTGGCCTCAACAGGAGAGAGCCCAGGTCAGAACATCCAGCCATGAGCTTCTGAATCTCTGCTCCATAGAAACGGAGAAACAATATGGTTGTGCTTCTTTTAAGGCAGTAAGTTTTAGGGTGACTTATTATGCAACAATAGCAATTGAAATAGAAATTGTTTCCCGTGAGCCTATTTCCTTACCGGTCAGAAGAGCCACTTAGAAGGTGGAGGTGAGGCAGTCTATTTTATACTTTCAGAAGATTGATGTGAGGCATCAGGTCCTGGGACAGCTCACGTACATTGCTGCTCATCTGTTGACTCACATTGTTGGCATGGAGAAGCACCTAGAGTTCCCATTACTCCAGCTCTCACTAAATCTCCTCTTTCAGATTTCCTAAGTCCCTCATGAAGCATCTCTGCAACTCCAGGGCAAAGGATGTCGGCTTCTCCTACATGTCATCCTCACAATCCAGGTTTCAGGTGCTGAGAGAAAGATCAGTTCATTCTTAGGGGTTTCTGCTTTCCTTCTGAATTCTGGTTCATGTTCACTAGCTCCAGTTCATCTGGGCACTTATCCACATTCATCTTTTCTTCCCAACTGCTGGTGTGGTTGACCTATGTTGACTTAGACTCAATTATAAATTGAGCTTCCACAGAGCTTAAGGTCTAATCCCTACAAAAATTGCTTATTCTACATCACTCATGGAGGCTCTGCTTCTGTGATTAAATCCCGAGTGATGCCAAGGGTGTTTATTCGGAAGGTGACATGCTTAATGCATTGGGTTCCATCCTTTCCTTGGAGGCTGGTCTGTGGGCTCCGGTAACCTGAGCAGTCTTGATTTAGTCATTGTTAGGGTTTGTCTACATTTCCTAGAAAATCCACTTGTTGTGGGCATCTGTGCACTCTCCAGCTACTCCAGTAATACAAGTGACTAAAATCAGGATGGAGAGGCTG
Source organism: Cryptoprocta ferox (assembly GCA_028646485.1). Taxonomy (NCBI): domain Eukaryota; kingdom Metazoa; phylum Chordata; class Mammalia; order Carnivora; family Eupleridae; genus Cryptoprocta; species Cryptoprocta ferox. The sequence continues at coordinate 130,004,366 of CM053560.1, read as the reverse complement.
GACGTGAGCCTGGAAGTCTGGAAATGCTCATGCAGAGATACACGTGAATTTTGCAAATACCTAAGCAGTAGAATCCAACATGGGTGAGATGCATTCTTGGAAAGAAAGTATATTCATAATTTCATGAGAGTAGCTGAAGACACTAAGTCCATCTGCTTTTTTTCAAGAAGTCTGAAATCATGAATGTATTTCTCTCTTCCATCCCTTTCTCATTCCATTTAGTCACTTTAATGATTATTATTATGTTTAAGACAACCCAAATCCCTGTTCATATTTGAAGTATCAGAAAAAGTTTTTGCAGATAAATGGAATTAGTACTGCCTATTAGTAAATAAAATGATTTTGTAAAACATTGTCAGAATTACTGATTCAACAGTCGTTAATTAGAAGCATAATAATAACTATCTGCATTATAAATCTGTGGTTTATGTTTAATAAGGAAGAGGGCTAGAGGGGTAGAGAAATTGTCCATATGGTATCAAGTGTTTTTCATGAATTGTGGAATTTCCAGAACATTTTTACCATTTTATGGGATGGGAAAAAAAACAATGTTAGATGTTTCTCTCTGATAATTGGATTGCTGTCTGAACTATTCTTTGGAGATGATCGTTTCCAGAGGGAAGCTCAGTTTCTTAGGCTCTATGTGTGGCCATGGGGATGAGAAAGCCCATTAAACAGAACCTCTTGTTCCCTATCTTATTTTTGAAACAAGGAAATAAAGCAAGGCATAAAACAGATGGGGGGCCAATCATCACTTCATTATCAGTAATGACTAAGTCAGAAGGCACAGTTTAATATGTGCATCAAATCAGCCTATAACTCTAACACCCACAGCAGAAATATTTATCTACGGAGTCATGGGCAGTCCCCAAGTCCTACAAGCCCCTCACGTGATGAAGACCCACATGGAACCCTGGAAGAGTCTTGCTTTCTGCGGGTTGGCATGTTCCCAGGAGGAAAAGGAAAAACAGACGAAAGGAGCATGGCTACTCAGAGAATACCCTCTACCTCTGCTAAGTGGATAAAGGAAGAAGTGGCAGGAGGCCAGGGCTATGGTGCTAACTGAGTTCCCTTAATAAAGAAAGAAATGCAAGGAATAGGAAAGAAGTACTTGCCCTTATTGGTGTGAATCCATAGTACATTTTTTCCTCGTTGGGATGGGATCTGAAATACATTCTCCACAATCTCCTCCCACTGAGTCCCTTTCCCTACCCCATACATCTTGTAACGTAAATCCCACTTTGCAAACCTCAAGGGCAACAGTGTCAGAAATAGCAACACTGTCCTGAGTGCAAGTTCTTCTTTTGCCATCTTGCTCATGATATGTGATTACAAAGTGACCTGCAACTTACAGGCAGGACTGACGCGCCAGCAGTGCCGCCTTGGTGCCTCACCTCCCATTGGCTCGTCAGTCTGTTGCAGTAGGCTCTTGGTCTGCATCAAATCTCCATTGAAATTATTCTTAACAAAGTCTCCTGGAAGCCTTACTTGCCATATCTAATATTTTCTTCTGAGTCCACATCTCACTTTATCAGTCTGCAGCACTTGTGAACTTCTCTCCTTCCTGGAACCCTCTCTCTCACCGGCTTCCATTGTATGTATCTGTTCTGGTTCTTTTCTTGCTGTCTTGGTTCCTTCTTAATCTGTGTTATTTTCAGAGGACCCTGAGAACGGATATGTTTTCATCTATCTTTGAAGCCCCAGTGTCTTGCACCGTGCCTGGTACATGGTGGATGTAATTACCTCTTTGTAGCCATCCCTCTGTCCTGGGTCATGTTGACACAGCTCTGATTTTTTTCTCAGAAGTTCATCCTGCCATATGCTTAAAGGAAGATAACTTCTTTTTCCAGTCCCAGGACTGGATAGGGATTTGTTTAATCAAATCATAATTCCATTTCTCCTTCTACTAACTGATTTAAGCATGGACTGATGATTCAATCATGAGCAATAGGGGAAAAGATTCTAGAGAACCTTTGGGGTTCATTTTCCAAACTAATCAGAAGAGGAGGTGTATAGATTTGCTTTAACACTGCTGATGCCCGGAGCTGCAGCAGCTACATTGTAACCATGAGAAGGCAATACACAGAAAATGGTAGAACAGTAAGAGAACCTGATGCTTGTTGGCATCATTGATCAAAGCGGTGCTTTAGGAAAGCAAATTGGTGGGAGATGTGCATTACATTTGGATGGGAGCAGGGTGAAACTGAAAGCAGATAAACTAGTTAAGTGGCTACTGCAATGGTCTTGGTGATATGATTTCAAGTAAACTTGTGGCAAGAAAGGACATAATTAAGAGGCATTCACGAGGAAACTTTCTTCTAAGAAGAAAGATGGAAACCAGAGCTGTGCCTGGGGCACAATCACTCCTCCCCATCCTACGACTCCTAGTGCTGGTACCTGCTTGGAACATAGGTAATTTAAGAAAAGGTTGAAAAGGAAAGAAAGAGCCAACTGCTCTGATAACCAATTTATGAATACAAAGGACTTGTGAATTGAACTTTTCCTTCCTCCCAGTGGTACAATTTTAGATATTAGCTGACAGTCTAAAAGTAGGCAATTAAAGTAGGTGTTTTTTTAAGTTTTTATTTAAATTCCATTTAGTAAAGTAGGTGCTTTAGATCAGTGTTCCCCAAACTATGATTCATGGAATGCTAATGCTGTGAGTTATTAATAGACCTTATACAAATCAAAAGGGAGGGAAGAGACGTTCTGTGTCAAGAGGAAGTCAGAAATTTGGGTTAGAGTCCATATTGCGAGACTTCTCAGAGCCTTTAATATTATAGTATAGAATGTGAATCTCTAAGATAGGGTTGTAGTAAACAGCATTTGCGAAACTTACAAAACCTATGGCTCGTGAATTGCCAAGATTTTATCACAGAGCATCTCATAGGATTGCATTCTGTGGGGCACACTTTGGGATATGCTGCTTTAAACAATGATTTCACTGGAGGCTTCATTTCTTTTTCCTCCGGTACATTACACCTTAGCTATTCAGTGTCCTCAGTGTAAAGGGCCTATTACAGATGGGATTGCCAATTCCCTGGTGACCCGTGGGCCTCTGTGCGGTGATATTGACATTCCCATTTAAAACACTGAGGCAGGAAGAGATGAGGCATACTCGTGTGAATAGAGCTATTCCCAGGAGACAGGAAGGAGGAAAGAAAATCTATGAGCCTGCCTCGGATCAGGTAATGGGCCAAATATTCAGTAAGCCTATTGGGCTTTCAAAGCCCACGTTTGGAGCAGAAGCCACCAGATAAAAAGCATTGGCTACAGACACCTCTGAGGAGGGAATTTTCAGGTAAGAAAATACAACCACTCTTTCCCCGGGGAGAGAGTTTTTCTAGACTCATCTTCCTGGACATGCGTTATTCTTTATTACAGGCCCCCAGGCAGTGGTGGGGTCTGCCTTCCACAACAAGTCTGTGTTCCACAGACTTTCACAACACCCCTCCCAGGGGTCTTCCTTGCTTGCATAAAAGGTAGTACGGTTTAGAAGTCTGGGGCGCACACAGACACCAGGGTTCACATCCTAACGCTGAACTTTGTGGGTTTTGCCCTTGGGAAGTGATCTTATGACGTTTGGTCCTCGATTTTCTCTTCTATAAAATGGGGATAGTTCATAAAAACTCCCTTAACACACTCTTCGGAGGCTCCTACCAACCCGGTGCTAGGCAAAATAATAGCAATAGTAATAATAATAATAGCTTAATAAAAGAAATAAAGTATAAAGAAGTAAAGAAATAAATTACTAAATTCCTTTTGAAACACTGCCACACATTTTATCGTTTATTTATTTATTTATTTATGTTCGTTTATTTATTTTGAGAGAGAGTGCGTGCACAAGTGGGGGAGGGGCAGAGGGAGAGGGAAAGAGAGAATCCCAAACAGGCTCCACTCTGTCAGTGCAGAGCCCCACTCGGGGCTTAGATCGCTCGACCCTAGGACCATGACCTGAGCTGAAAAAAAGATTCAGATGCTTAACGGGCTGAGCCACCCAAGCAGCCCATTTACTTATTTATTTTTCAATGTTTATTTATTTATTTTGAGAGAGAGAGAGAGAGAGAGAGAGAGAGAGAGAGAGCATGCGAGTGGGGGAGGGAGAGGGGCAGAGAGAGAGGAGAGAGAATCCCAAGGAGACTGCCCACTGTCAGCTCAGAGCCCGATGCAAGGGTTGATGTCACAAATTGTGAGATCACGATCTGAGCAGAAGTCAGGAGTTGGATGTTTAAGTGCCTGAGCCACCCAGGCATCCTGCCACAGACTTTTGGTGTATTTTTACTTTTTAAAATGTTTGTTTATTTTTGAGAAAGAGAGAGAGAGCGCACGAGAGCAAGAGCATGATCCGGGGAGGGGTAAACAGAGAGGGAGACACAGAATCTGAAGCAGGCTCCAGGCTCTAAGCTGTCAGCACAGAGCCCGACCTGGGTCTTGAACTCAGAACCATGAGATCATGACCTGAGCTGAAGTCAGATGCTTAACTGACTGAGCCACCCAGGTGCCCCAGGAGAGGGTATTTTTAGGCCGAAGCTATAGTATGTGCAGATATATAGAGATGGGATGGATTGCAAAGAGTGTACAGATCTGGCTTTTGGGTTCAAGGTCTGTGGTGTCCAGATATGGAAAGCAGTGTATATCATGTTATGGGGCTTTCCTTACAGCTGTGGAGACTCACTGGGGGATTTTTTAATTGGGGAGGGACATGTGTGATGCACTGCATGCTAAAAAGGTTTACTCCGGCAGGAGCACGGAACTGTGTGTAGCTCCAACATTTGAGATATGTCCTTTATCTTTATGTAGCTTGCTGTCTAGTTTAAAGATAAATGAAGTTGTTGATCCAATGGTATTTACTACTCAAGTGCCGTGATTGACAAAATAAGAAATGATCAATCGGTTTGTGCGTGGTAATGACAATGAATTTAAACAGCATCCACGTGCTGATGAATTCTGCCTCGGGCTTAGAAGACTGAATATATAGTCCTTTTAAATAAGATAATGTGACTTTAATTTGTGCAGCTTAGTAAACTTTCAGGAAAACAACTGTTGTTCTCTTTGCCTTGTAGGAGTGGCCTCTAGGTGACATTAGGTGAACAAAAAACCATGGCTCAGCCTCCCTCATTCCTTAGAGTTAAAGGAACATATTTTAACCTAAGGTCCTTTACATGTGAAAATTCTATTCTTGGGGAATGAACATCTGAATTCAGATACTGTAACCAGACTTCTTATCATGACATTGCACACACCTTCATCATCTGATGCCACAGTCTTCAAATAGTATCTACCTCTGATTCTTCTATGAAAACACTGTTCCCACCATGTCTCCAGAGATGGAAGATACATTCCTGTCCCCCAAACTGGCTCAGGCCACTTCCCCCTCAAGGGGTCCTGCCGATTCTTCTCTGTCTGTCTTGGGTTGTATTTTTTCTTCAGAGTGCATCTCCTAGATGACAATGGCACTGAATGCCACCACCATTCATTGTCTCAACATTCCCTGTACTTCTTTTGACTGTGTCATCTGTATCGCCTGGTTGGAACTGAATCTAAGATATATTCCAAAGATGTGCCTCTCTTTGCGTACAAGTTGTGTTATAGCCGGGGCCGGTTGTGTCTGGAAGTGGGATGACACCTACCTGTCCTGGGCCAGTGGTGAAGGAGAGGCGATTGGGAATGCGTGGGACTTTGGGTGGGAACAGGGTTGTAAACCTGCCCTGGCTGGAGGTCTGGCCTTTGAGGCAGGTGCTGTCCAGTCCACTGAGCTTAAAAGCAAAGTGGCAGAAAAGGGACATTGTGTACAGTCAAGCTCCTATTAGGGTCCTTGGAAATTTCATGAGTCTCTCTCAGCCTTGGTTTTCTCATCTGTAAACCAAGGCAAAGTATATTTTAAAAACCTAAAAAACAAACAAACAAGACCCACACCTCATGGGGTTATTGTGGAAATTAAATCAGTGAATTTATACAAAGCCCTTAACCCTATGGTTGATGCATAATAAGCATCTAGTACGTGATAGCTGCTATTATTATTGTCATAGGCAACAGAGAAGAGGTTACAGAAAAGTGCCCCTGGAACTTGGAAATAAATTACCCTCTGTGAGGGAAACTAGGAGAAATCAACACATAAAAAATGAGATTTAGCATCTGTTGAATTAAACTGTCTGAAAATGTCTGCACGTCTGTGTGGCTATGGAAATTTGGGGGACACCCGGGTCCAATCAAGCAGGCTGAGGTATAACATATGCAAGGACCAGCTTGAAGGCCATCATGGCAAAAAAAAAAAAACAACAAACCCTGGGCTTCCATCAAGTATGTTATCATCACGGAAGGAAGAATGGAATGCCTCAAGAGAACGGGAAGAGACTCTAGGGAAAGAAAGGGCTGGAGATCAAGGGTTTGCTATTTTTCTTTTTCTTTAAAATTTTTTAATGTTTGTTTATTTTTGAGAGAGAGAGACAGAGTTTAAGTGGGGGAGGGCAGAGAGAGAGGGAGACACAGAATCCGAAGCAGGCTCCACGCTATGAGCTGTCAGCACAGAGCCCGATGCGGGGCTTGAACTCACGGATCGTGAGATCATGACCTGAGCCGAAGTCAGATGCTTAACTGACTGAGCCACCCAGGTGCCCCAAGGGTTTGCTATTTTTCGTTCAGCATTGTGGGAGAGGAGGGAGATGAGGAGAGACGGAGGCAGGAAAACAGGAGGAAAGAGAAAGATAGGAGAGGGACACAATGGAACAGAGAGACAGAGAGACAGAGAGACAGAGACAGAGAGACAGAAAGGGAAAAGGAGAGGTTGAATCCAGAATACAGTAATACTCAGGACACTGGAGGGAAGGATCTAAGATGATCCAATTGTATTTCCCTGCCAGACAACCCAATGTTATTTACCTTTCTTCCAAGCAAACTTGTCACTGCAATTTTAACTTTCAAGATTAAGGGAGGGGCACCTGGGTGGCTCAGTCAGTTAAGCATCCAACTTCGACTCAGGTCATGATCTCAGGGTTCGTGAGTTCAAGCCTTGTGTCGGGCCCTGTGCTGACAGCTCAGAACCTGGAGCCTGTTTCGCGTTCTGTGTCTCCCTCTCTCTCCACCCCTCCCCCATTCGTGCTCTTTCTCTGTTTCAAAAATAAATAAACATTTAAAATTTTTTTTTAAAGATTAAGGGATATTTTTAACACCTCTTGGATCTTAGTGATGGGGCTTAGTAGCCAGACCTCAACGGTTGGAATTCCTTCCAGAAAGCCTGTTCCAGTCAACACTGACTCTGGAATTGGGTGGGCTAAGTCCACAGGAGGCATCCATCCATACTCACAGTTACTGGTGGCCTGTTGTGCTTGATGAGATTTGAGTCTGTTTCATTCAGTGCACATCCGTTCCCAGGCTACTGTGTGTAGGACACTGGGTTATTTGAGCAGTGAGTAGGGTGATACATTTGCATTTTTGGAATTTTCAATCCAGAAGCTCTGTATAGCTTGCACACTAATCCTCAAATAACTGATGCCACAGGAAATGAGTGTGCTGCATGATGATGCAGAAAATAAGAACCAAATCTGCAGAGGGGGTGTCCTTCTGAGGGGCCAACATGGAGGGAATGGCATTGGGACTGGCCCCAGAGGGTGGTAGGGATTTCAACAGATAGACGATGGGGTGTGGAGGGCATTATGGATAAAAGCAAGATCGTCAACAATGAGGATGTGATTTTAAAGGGAACGTGGAGGCAAAGTGGAGACAAATTAGTCCGTTCAGGCTGATATAACAAGTCCCATAGACAGAGTGGCTTAAAAACAACAAAAAAGTGTTTCTCATAGTTCCAGACGCTGGAAGTCTGGGCTCAAGATGCTGGCGTGGCTAGGTTCCGATGATGACCTTCTTCTGATGTGGACTGCTGGGTTCTCCCTGTGTTCTCACTTGGTGGAAAGGAGGCCAGGGATCTCCCTAGGGTTCTTTGATAAGGGTGCCAATTCTCTGTACGAGGTCCCCACCCTCATGACCTAATCGCCTCCCAAGGACCCCACTTCCTAAAACCATCACACTGGGGGGTTAGAATTTTAACATATGAATTTGGGATTGAGACACAGGGATTCTGTCCATTGAACTAGCTTTGTGGGTGATGGAGAAAGAGTTACCAACAAAACCTCTGTGATTTTGAACCTCTGGATGTTTCCAGTGACCGATAAAGTGGGCTTCATGTAACAGGGGCTGAGTGAAAGTTCACAATTATTTTGTTGCTTTTCATGCTTGAGACACAGATCAGCCCTCCTGACCCCTAGTCCATTTGAACATGTCATGTTAAATGACTAGAGATTCTCAGATCCATGGCTGACACATGTTCTATGCATGGTGTGACTTCTGATAAGGACAGTGATACCTGGAGCTGACCTTGGGGCCACTTGAGGAAAAGTAGGAGCAACTCTCATTTGTCTTAAGGCTTTCAAAGTACTCATTACCTTGATTTTTTTTTATCAGTCCATGTAACTTAAACCCATGCAATAGATATTCTTTTGTCTTTGTTTGCAATTGTGCTATAATAATATATATTTGGCATTTGGTATCTAGCTCTTAAAACTTGGAGTTTTCAGAATGATAAGTGTCTTTAGTATGTCAATGAGATGGCTCAAGGCTGAGGCCTCTAGATAGATTCAGAATGGGGCTGGTCACTAGAAAGACCAAGCCATGATGAGAGAGTTGGAACTTTTAGCCCACTCCCTGACCTCTGGAGGAGTGGGGGCTGGTGATTGAATTCAGTCACCAGTGGCCAATGATTCAATCAATCGTGCCTATGTCATGGAACTCCATAAAGAGACAATATTTGGCGATCTGGGTTGGTGAGCACATTGAGGTGCTGGGAAGGTAACACGTGCACATTGAGGAGGCATGGAAGTCCTGGGCTGCTTTCCCTCAACAAACATTTTTCTATGCATCTCTCCCATTTGGCTTCTCCTGAGGTGTATTTTTTATAATCGGCCATAAGTAAAGTGTTTTCCTGAGTTCTCTGAATTGTTCTAGTGAATTATCGAACTTAAGGAGTGAGTAGTAGAAACCTCGGATTTATCGCTGTTTTCATCAGAAATCCAGGTTTACCCCAGCACTTGGAACTCATGTCTGAAGCAGAAGCAATCTTATGAGACTGAGCCCTTAACTTGTGAAGTCTGCACTAACACCATGGAGATAGTGTCAGAATGGATTGGAACAGTTGGACACTTATTTGGTGTCAGAAGTGATGTCAGAAGAAAGAAGAAAACAACAAAAAAGAGAAAATTAAGGGTCAGAGAGGTTAAGTTATCTATCTGAGTCACACAGCTTGCATACGAAAGAATTAGAAGATTCCAGAACCTCTCACTTGACCATGCTATAAAGATATCAAGATGAGGCTTGCCATTCTGTTCTGTGGGACCTGCTGGAAATCAAGACAGAAAAAAGAATGGAGAGAAATTGCACCCATCTCGAGAAAGCATAGAATAGTGTTCGAGAGCTTGAGCTCTGGACTCAGTAGAGTGAGTTCCTTCTATTGAGCGTAATGATCTTTAGTGTTGCTCCTGACACACGCCATGGCTGTTGGACATACAGGGGCCACTGGAGAAGAGGGATGCAAGGAGGTCAGAACCAGAGAGACCCAGAACCAGGCAGACGGGATGTAGCCAGCGCTCCATGTGTCAGTTTTCAGAGTTGATAGAAAACTCCAGCCCAAGGAGACAGGAGTGAACATGGGAGAATGGAGGCCAATCTGGTGGGGGGAGGGGGTGGTGGGGAGAGAGTGGACAGGGGCTGAAGGGGATACTATCCAGTCTCGAAGTAGGTGGTCTATAATAACCAGTAGGGATTCATGGACATAGCAGAGCAGACCGTAGGTCAGGGTGGGGCCCTCCTAGATCAAGAATAAAACTAAATGCTGACGGGCAAAGGAAAGCAGTGATTTAGTCATCGAGGCCAGCCACACACACATTAGGGAACAACCATGGCACTGGGCATGCAGAGCAGGAGCTCGGCCCTGGCACTTCTGACACCACTCACTCTCACCTGCGGGGGCTCCTGGTCCAGTCCTTGCTCGAGCGCCAGGCCCTTGGGACCCTAGCTCTTCATTGCTTAGGGAGACAGGAATGGCATACCACACAGTCCCAAATTATTACACATTTTATAAAATATTTAATATACCTTTAATTTGGGCAGGGAGAGCTGATTTCAGCCAGGTGTGTTTATGAGGAAGTTTTCACACGTTTCGAACAAACAGCCCTTCTCTACACACACAAAGAAACTGGGGTAGCCAAGAGAAAGCCAGAACTAACCTGGAGATCAGTCAAACAATTGGGATATTTGGAAAACAGCAGGAAGCTGCTTCGGGGACACATTTCATCACAGACTTCCCAAATCAGCATTTTTCTGAGATCCAATGATTTCCCTCTTTGTGCAAGTTCCTACTGCAGGGTTAGGTGAGAAGCACTTCTTGACAGCTAGGGTGCTCTGGCTTGGTTTACAGGCAGATATGTTTTTTAAAGTTATTTATTTATTTTGAGAGAGACAGAGTGTGAGTGGGGAAGTGCGAAGGGGACAGAGAGAGAGGGAGAGAGAGAATCCCATGAAAGCTCCATGCTGTCAGCACAGAGCCTGACACAGGGCTCGAACTCACCAACTATAAGATCATGACCTGAGCTGAAACCAAGAGTTGGATGCTAAACCGACTGAGATACCAAGGTGCCCCGGCCGACATTTTATAATTAGAATAAACATTTGAAGATTTCCTATCTGGGAGGGCTTGAAGATAAAGAGCTTCTCTCCAGAAAGGTTTAAAAATCCTAGTTCTAAAAACAGAAAGATGACCCCTTTCTCCTCTGCAGCTATAACGGGTCAGTGATCAGCCACGACTCTGCAATGGGGAGGTACCACCACTGGCAGGCACAGGACTAAGTGAGGGGTAATCCCTACTCTAAACAGGATCCCAATCCCTTTGAGTCAACAAAACATGCTCTAAGACGGAACAGAAATGGTGCAAGGTGATGAATGATACATCCCTCTGTCAGTCAATGTTGAGTCAGGGTAATAAAAACCACATTAGTTATTTTTACATTAAGAATTTAATACAAGGGCCTAGTGAGGCAGGTCTCGAGGGGCAAGAGGCAAAAGTGGTCACTGAGGTAACATAGAGATGCAAACTTCAGGAGGCAAGACCACCCCTGGGGCTGGGGAAACCAGAGGAAGAGGTAGGGGCTGTTGGAACCCCGGAGCTGGGAGTGCCTGAGTGGCTCAGTCGGTTAAGCATCCAACTTCAGCTCAGGTCTCACGGTTCATGAGTTCGAGCCTTGCATTGGGCTCTGCTGACAGCTCAGAGCCTAGAGCCTGCTGCGGATTCTGTGTCGCCCTCTCTCTCTGCCCCTCCTCCGCTCACACTCTGTTTCTGTCTGTCTCTCAAAAATGAATAAATGTTAAAAAAAAATATTTTTTAAAGGAGAACCCAGGAGCTGGAGGAGGGGCTGTGGGGTAGGACCCTGCTTTCTGAGGAGACAGGTGGCCCAGCTGACACAGGTGCTGAGGAAGTCAGAGCAGGGCCTGAGAGGAGGTGAGAGTCAGACCTCTGAGGAGCAGACAGACACAAGGACGTGTCCTGGGAGTGGGCAGGTGGGTGCGTGGGAGGTGGGTGGGGTACTGAAAACCCAGGCACCTGCTCACGCGAGGGAGTGCGGCCACGACCGGCTGGAAGTTGGGAAGGACTGGAAGAGGGTCAGAAGAAAACACGTCCGACCTCCCTGTCTGCCTCTGGCGTCTCTGCTGGCCAACGTCAGCAGGGAGCTGCTGGCAAAGCAGACATGGGGAGTCCAGAGTCCAGCCCCAGCGGCCCCAGCACAGTGACGAAGGGTAAGTCAACAGAGTAGCTCAGGAGCCCAGACATGATACCTTGTAAGAGGTAGAAAGAGAGGCTCCTTAGGGACTTTTGCATGTGATTAAACTCCTCTGCGCCCACGGTCAGGCAAGGCTCCATGGACAACCAAGTTCTGTTATACCTTAGGACCAGTTGTTGTCAGCCATTCATTTATTAGATACTTAAGTTGATGCCTGCTAGGTGCCACGTGCTGTGTTAAACGCTGGAAATCCAAGGATGGATATGACAGGCTAGCTGCCTACCTTCATAGACCTTACGTCAGGGGAAAGAAAAAATTAAATAAGGCACAGCAACAAAAACTGATATATTAGTAAGTTCGTAATGGGAGTAAAACAGGGTGACGTGATCAAGAGATGCCGGAAGAGGTTGAGCGCACTTTGGGTTAGGCCATCAGGAAAGTGGCCTTCAAGAGGTGACAGTGGAATATCAGTGGGAGTGGTAAGCCGGAACTAAATATGCAAACAACTGAGATGGGGGAGAGCCACGTGAGCAGCCTGAACAGCACGTACAAAGGCCCTGAGGCAGCGATGTGTCTGCTGTGTTTGAGGAGCAGGTTTCTCGTGGTTTAGTGAGCAAGGGGAAGAGTGGTCAGGCATGAAGGAAACAGCCAGTCACAGACCTCTAGGGCTCAGAGAACCTTTGTGGACCACACTAAAGGGTTGAAGTCCACCTGTTAGTGTTATGTGGAAATTGCATTGCAAGACAAGACGGACTCAGGTAACCAGCTGTTCAGGCAAGAGATTGTGGTGTTGAGGCTTCAGGTGGTTAGCGGTGGAGATGGTGAGAAGTGACTTTTGTAATATATTTTCAAGGTATTGTCAATGGAATTTGCTTGTGGATTAGATGCCAGGGGTGAGGGAAAGAGGAATTTGGGGGTCTGAGCCATTACAGATAAGTAATGGTACCGCTTACAGGTTTGGGGGAGTCTCAAGGGATGCAGGTTTGGGGCATGTTTGGGGAGGCATCTCTTAAGACACCCAGGTAGATGTAGAAAAGACTGTGTGATTGATGAGTGACACTCATGACACAGGAAGCCCTGAAAATGTGATCATGGCAAGACCACGGTGGAAAGATCCGCTAAGAAATATGGAGTCAGAGATAAAGGGAATGAAGCTACTTTGGGGACAGCGGTCTTCAGTCTAATAAATTAGGGGCAGAGGGAACATGGCATCAGCTGGGGCTGAACTGACACAGACACACAAAGGATTTAGGCGAGAGGACATTGGCATTGGTTCACACCCTCAGCTGAAGCAGATGCAGGTCTAGGTGATGGGTGCCCTTTTTTAAAAAAGATATATTTATTTTGGAGAGAGCGCAAGCAGGGAAGGGGCAGAGAGAGGGGGACAGAGGGATCCGAAGCAGGCTCTGCGCTGACAGCAGCAAGCCCAGCATGGGGATCGAACCCCCGATCTGTGAGATCATGACCTGAGCTGAGGTCAGATGTCAACACAATCAGGTGCCCCTGATGTGTTCATCTTGAGGCAGAGGCAGAGAAAGTAAAGGAAGCCTAAGGGGACAGGACATCCCCACGGGGGAAACAGCCTGAGCTGAAGCACCGAGTAGGGACTGTCACTCACACTCCGTGGCATGGAAGGAACCCAGCTTTCATTTCGATCAGAGAAGCCCAGAAGCAGGGCCCATTCTGAACCACGTCCTAGAATTGAGAAACTTCTTAGAATCCATTTATTCCGACCTCATATTTAGACACGAGGAGGCTGGTGCCTTGAAGAGGTAAAGACCTTAGGTGGACTTGCACAGTCAGTACCCAAGTGTGTCCTCCTTACGCGAATCCTACTATTACCTCATGAATATTGTATCGCTCAGGCTGGCGAACTGCTGTCTTAACTGTAAGTGATGAGGAAATGCAAAAGGCTTTGGAAAGAAAAATGGAATGGAGTAGGTGACACCTTCTGCAAATTAAGTCTGATGGTCGGGCAGAGCAGCAAGACCCAGGCAGACGCAAGGGCAGCCTTGGCAGTGGTCAGGGCACCTGGGAGAAAGACTGCCTACGCACGGTCCCTGTTACCTACCGGGCCTATGGCTAGGGTGCAGCCCAGAGACAGGCAGATGGGATGCTGAGGCTCAAATGTGAAACCCACATCGTCTGTCTTCCTTGTCATGTGGCTATTTCAAGTCACACGATGTTCTTCCCTTGTCACTAGTATATGAGCGAGTGTGAGTAGGCAGGAGCTTGGAAAGGATGTGTCAACTGACAAATTCGTAGGGGAGCCGCCTTTTTGGTAGGATGCACCCACTTTAATCAAAGGTCCTACCTAAGTCAGTAACTTAGGAGAAGGGCACAATTGAAAAAAAAAAATTAGGAATATCTGGACTATGACTCCTATTCGAACTACAAACCAGTCAGCTTGTAAATAGTGGTTTCCACTTAAAGTCCAGGTAAGGATACATTGAGACTGAAGATCCTGATGATTAATATCATTAATATTTGTACTGAGATGATGAGAATAAATGAGGACTGTCCCAGACAACCAGGAAATGTGCTCCTCCTATTTTTAGCTGTTTTTCCTTCTCTTTCCTTTACACCTACTTTTCATGTCAAGCACCATGGGGACATGAAAAATGTTAACTATATTTGTACAGGCCGCCTCCTCTCCCCCCACTTTTAGGAAATTATGAAAAAGCGTATTAGAGGGGAATATCTATAGCTTTAATTCCCACGTGCTAATCTCAACCTCACCAAGAGTGTATGTGATTTTGGACCATTGTTTAACCAAGACTTGGGGGCACTTATGGTCTTTGTAAAATAAAGATAACACCTTTTTCTTGGTTTGTGATCAAGGTAATAGAGGTGATGCACTAAAAGGATCTTGAACTTTTAAAAAAGTGAACCCCTTGTTCCATGGAAATTACTCAAGCAAATGGGGCCATTAGAGCACTGGAAGATATTCGTCTGTCCTTCCTTCCTTCCTCCCTCCCTCCCTCCCTTCCTCCCTCTCTCTCTCCCTCCCTCCCTTCCTTCCCTCCTTCCCTCCCTTTCTCCCTTTCTTCCTTCCCTCCCTCCCTCCCTTCCTCCCTGCCTCCCTTCCTCCCTCCCTCCCTTCCCTCCCTCCCTCCCTCCCTTCCTCCCTTCCTTCCCTCCCTCCCTTCCTCCCTCCCTCCATCCCTCCCTCTCTCCCTCCCTCC
>CM053560.1:129823839-129989259 GCA_028646485.1 Cryptoprocta ferox | reverse complement strand
CCATCCACGTTTCCTTGTGGAACCCCATAGTAAAGGGTCAGGCCATGCACCAAGTCATATCATGTTGACCCCATCATTACCATTCATCCTAAAACATTTTTATATAAGCAAAATCTGGCTACTTTAAACATCAAAAACAATGGCAGCCTTTGGATTGGCACTGACATTGTTCAATTACAGTGCAGTTATTTAATACTTAATATGCACAAATATAATAAAGTCTATATAATTAAATCCATCATTGACTATGGTAAAACTATTCCACCTGACTTCTGCAATTCATCTTCCTCTGGTCCCTTGGGGAAAAAAATCTACCATATCACACACTCCCAGATGAAAACCAATTCCTCCTTCCTGCCCCTTTCTTCCTTCTTCTTGCTTCCTTTTCTGTATATTGTTTAATATGTTTATGCCGCTTTACAGTTTGCAGAGGTTTTTTCATATTCTAATTTATTTCATTTCACAAAAAATGTGAATTTGTATATTGAAATGTATAGGTACATTTTTTTACACTATTGACCAGAAATTGGATCAGAGATCAGAGAGGTTAAGTAACTTGCTCAAGGAGGCTCAGGTAGTAAGTGACAGAGTAGATATTTTAGTCTAGGAATTCAGTATGTGTTATTTTGAGATGTATTCATATATTTCTTTCCATCTTCTGTAACCTAGAAAAACTTTACTTCTCTGAAGAGTCACCTCTTTTAAAATATTCTCTGCCCTCACTCTGGGTTCTCCAGACTGAGCCTGATTCTGTAGGAATATGATAACACTCTCTACAGCCCCGGTAAGACCTTCCCACACACAAAGCGCCAAAATATTGGGTTTTGGAACCACCCCCCTTGTGCAGTTAAAGGTATCTAACCCCCAAACTGGCACAAATGCCAAGGTTAAAATAGCTTAAGTTTTCTCTCATCGCCTGATTCTAGATAAGTTCACTGTAGCTGATTTTTTTCTGATTTATTTTGCTTTTATCATTTATTCATTTGGGTGATGCCCTCTTTGCTACTCCTCTAAGCACATGCTTGCTTGGTTCCTGGCAATCCAGGTCTGACATTTTCTCTGGGCCTCTTCAAATGAAGAGAGTTGGACCCTATGACTTGCAGTTACCTCTGAGCTCTCACCTTGGACAACTTTGCCGTGACCCTGTCCAGCCTGTACAGTGACAGCTGTGGAGTGACTGACTCTGGTCTGAGGCTACAGATGGAGAGGTTGCAGCTTTGCCAAGGGCTCTGGGATCCAGTGTTCCCAGCATAAGAGATACAAAAGCCCCCTTTTCTCTCAAGGCTTTTATAAGCCGCTCGCCCTTAGAAGGAGTTTGTCAGTAATATGGACTCTCACATAATGGGATCCAGCGTGCGCAGGGCTCGCCTTTCCAAGGACTTTCTGACAATAACCCAGAGAGTTCTTGCAGCAGCAGAAGGACCGTTCGGGGGCTCCAGAGTCCACCTACCAGGGCCTCCCCAAGCTCCTTCATGTCAGTCCCAGGCACCCTATTAGCTTTTCTTTTCTTTACACATTTACACTGAGTTGGGTTTCTTTTGAGAAAGACAATCAACATATGCCTAGAAGAAAACTGTACATAAATGCCCCTGTCATCATCACGGAGGCCTGGCTGTGTGACCTTCAATGGCAAGGAGATTGCCTGAGCGTCAGCCACTCCTCCCCTCGGCATCCCCCTTGCCCAGGTGACAGACTACAGGTACACGCTGCCCTCCTCCACTTGCTCCTACCTGCGGACCCACACTGGCCTGCTCTCTCCTTACCCCAGAGTCCCTTGCCTGCCACCTCCTGTCCCGTCCAAGTTTCCACACTTGGTGGAGTTAAGAGGAGAAGCTTCAAGATGCCCAAGTCTCTCCTCTCCTGGCTAAGGAAGTCCTCACTCGCACGGTGCAGGGTGAGTTGCCCATCTGGGGAGTGAAGGTCTTTCCTCTGCTCTGCGTGACCTTGGCCCCTGCCCTGCCAGCCACTCTGGATCTTTAGATGGAAATTGTGAGACCTTATTGCCCTTCTTGACCCAATGCTAGCTAGCCCCAGGGAGTAGAGGGTTTCCCCAGCCCACCTCACCACCTTTAGGGATAAAAAAAAAAGCAAGTAAATATGGGGTGCCTGAGCGGACCAGTCAGTTAGGGATCCAAATCTTGGTTTCAGCTCAGGTTGTGATCTCACAGTTTGTGGGATGGAGTCCAGCATCAGGCTCTGTGCTGAAAGCATGGAGCCTGTTTGGAATTCTCTGTGTCCTTTTCTCTCTCTGCCCACACCCGCCCCTGCCCTGCTCACATTCTCTCTATCAAGATAAATAAATACACATTAAAAAAAAAAAGTACAGGTAAATAATGCCCTGGGTCTATGTATCAGCCTGGAGCCAGCCCCCTGCCCTCCTCCTGATACAGACTATCAGATTCACCTGCTTGAATCACTTGATGAAAAGAATGTTCTAACCCTCCTCTCAATCAGCTAGAAAGGAAGGATCCAGGTGTCTATGTCCAGAGGTCCCCTGGACTGTGCTCACCATCTATTCATGTGATCTGTTACACTTGCTTTCTGCAAGCATTCACTGAGCAACTGGTGTGCACCGGGGCATTTTCTAGGTGCCGAGACTGCAAAGATGCTTGCTCCACATAGCACACATTCCAGCAGGAAAAAAAAAAAACAAAAACAAAACACACACATTTAAAATATTCCATGATCTAATCGCGACCCAGTATAGTAAGTGTCCTCAGAGAAGTGTATACAAGATGCCTGAATCGTGGTGGGGGGGAGTGTGGACATTGTTTCTGGAGATGTTGGAAAAGGCCACCTAAACAGGCCCCTTTTCAGCTGCATGTATAATGCTAGTTAAAAGCAAAGGCTTTCAATGGATAAACCCCTTCTTAACCAACATGCCCTTGCACCAGTAATTTAACCTCTGCAAGACCCAGACTCCCCATATGAAAAGCAGGAAACAGAATATGGACTTCATAGGACTGTGGCGAATATCAGTGAGATATATAAAGCACTTAGCAAGGTGCCTGATACAAGGGCCACTTCACATTATCATCAAAGGACAAATGAGTAGGCAAGAAGGAGAAGAACATTCCAGAAGACAACACAACATATGCAAAGGCATGGGGATACCTCTTCCCCTCCTACTACCCCTTGGACTTGCAGAGCTGCAAAGTATAAGATCTGGCCTTGGACTAGGGAAGGTGGAGCTCAACAGGGAGTCACCTGGGTATTTACAAGGCAGCAGACATCATATATGTGATTCAAAACCTTGTTTTCAGAGTTTTGACATTGGCCACCATCCGACAGTCTCTTCTTCTCCCTTTCCCAGCCTTCACCCAGGGGGCCATCCCATTCTCCTCCAAGGACTAAGCCCCCTCTAGACCCACCACTGTCATTAGACAACACATGGGTCATCTGATGGATATCTCAGTATTAGGAAATCATTATGAGGCCCCAGAAAATGATTTTCTGTTATAGAGCTGGGGTTATTTATTTATTCGTGTCCCAAGGAATCTATTTTTCACTCAATGGAAGTTTCCAGTTCTTGGCCCACAGCAATATCTGGGGGGAGGGGGGAGAGAGAGAGAGAGAGAGATTGATTCCTGTGGAATGCAGGATTCCTGTGGAATGCAGGACAACACGCATTAGTAAAAAGATTAAAATCATAAAAAATTTTTTTTTAACAAAAGGGGCACCAGGGTGGCTCAGTCTGTTGAGCAACCGACTTTGGCTCAGGTCATGATCCCATGGTTCATGGGTTCAAGTCCCACATCGGGCTCTGTGCTGACAGCACAGAGTCCGGAGCCCACTTAGGGTTCTGTGTCTCTTCCCTCTCTCTCTCTGCCCCTCTCCCACCCCTGCTCTCACACACACTCTCTCTCTCAAAAATAAATAAACACTAAAAAAAAATTAAAAGATTAAAATCAAACATAACTTACACTGCTGAGTGTAGGCAACTATTGGCAAGGTTGATACATGCTTAACTATGGGCTTTTTGGAAGGACCCGCTGCTGTCTAGCACATGGAGGGGGAAATATTGCTGCAAACTCCAAATGCCAAAGGCCAGTGGATGATTAAGGTAAAAGAGGAGAGAGAGAATGTGATCCCTTCACCATAATTAAAAATGGAGGAGCTTCTGGCCAAGTGAGAGAGGGCAGAATGGAGCCATCTATCTGGGTAGCCTCTCTCTTCCCCTTCTCTGCTTCCTCCACAGCTGAGTGTGACTGACGCTCAGGGCAGGCAGTGGACTCAAATCAAGTGGGTGAGGGGGCTTCCACTGAGCATGAGAGATCTCCATAAGCTAAGGGACCAACCTGGGGTAGGACTAGAAAATGCTAATACGCTCAGCTTGTGGGCAGGCTCATTCCAGTTCTTGTAATCAAACAGAGCCCCCGAGGCCACTCCAGCACCTAGGGGAAGATTTGGGTTCATTTACTTCAATTTTATTTTATTCTGGGTTTTTTCGTTTTGTTTTGTTTTCAGATGAGTTTCATTCCTCCTTGGTAGAGAAACCCTTGCTATATTGAATGTCCTCCCTGGGCTTCAGAACTTCATTAATTAGCATCTTTTAAATGGTTGGGTAATATTCTTTTCTCCCTTTTCCAAGCCATTTCCCCAAGCTCTAATTTTAATAAAGCTGGTGTTCATGAACATTTGAATTTTAAAGCCCTTGGTTATAAGAAAGACAGAGGATGCATTTTAAGAGGGAACCAATCAAGGGTGACTCAGATGGTGAACAGGACTTTTCTGCTTTTATGAATCTACTTTTAAAGATCCAATATTATCTTAAGACGTTTTTACCCCCCCACAGACATAGCAGAGAGCAACCTAAAAAAATCTACAGGCTTGATTAGGGAGGAGAGGTAGAGGACTAACTGGCAAACTTTAGTGTAGGTGGCAATTTCATGTAAAATAGAGGAATAATAAATCTGTTTTTATTTTTTCATACATAAGCACTATGTTTCAGGTGGTAAAGGTGAACCATTTAAGAGCTTTTTAAAAAGGGAATGACTAAAACTCTTTAAGATCCCAATTGTTCACAGAATTTATGCAGAGATGAACGCATTTGCCGGTATAGACTGTTAAAAGCAAAATGGTTGGAAATCGACTCTGCGGTTACCCACCTGCCTGGTGCAAGGTTGTGCATTTCCCCAGCAACTGGAATAACATCATAACCACTTATAGTGCTGCTGAGCAGGCAGCCCCCTGGGTGGCTTCAGGTGGTAGTGATGCTATCAGCTGTTGCCAGGGCAACACAAAACCTTGACCTTCTGAGACCTGCCAGGCAAGGAGTGGAGAAATACAGCTTTTGAATCCTCCTTGGAGGCATGTTCCTGATGAAAGGGATATAATTCTGTATCTGGCAAGCCACTGGATACTTATTAAATCTACATACACATATAAACAAATGTATACCTACTAAATAATGCATATGTGCTTGCAAGTGGTCTCTCTTTGGTAGGTAGCGGGTATCTGCAAGTACTAACTGTTTTTATCTCCTCCATGGAATTTACTAGTCGACAGGTGGTGGTGGGATACTTTCCCAGTCCTCCCAGGATCACCGAGTCCTTGGGCTTCATCCCTTCTGGATACGGAGCCTGGAGAGGAGACTGAAGGGGGGTAGCTCTGCATTCATTGTATTTTTTTTTTTAGTTTATTTCTTTATTTTTAAGAGAGACAGAGACAGAGAGACAGAGAGAGAGTGTGTGTGTGAATGAGCATGAGCAGGAGAAGGGCAGAGAGACAGAATTCCAGGCAGGTTCCACCCTGTCACCACAGAGCCCGATGTGGGGCTCGAACTCACCAACAGTGAGATCATGACCTGAGCCGAAATCAAGAGTCTGATGCTTAAACCGACTGAGCCACCCAGGTAGCTCTGCAATTATCTTAAAACATTTGACATGTAAGAGAGCTGGGTCCCAGAGTAAGTGAGGGGATCTGCTCAAAGTCACATAGATTTGGGGGAAGAGAAGTGGGATTGCCCTTTTCCTGCATGTAATTTATCTCATCTCATCTCTACTGGCTACCTTGCCCTTGGTGGGTTGTACACATATCATGGAGTCCTTTTACCTTTTGCTTCTGCCAAATAGATCCTTGACTTGTAAGGTACCATCTTTCTTGAAATCTTTCAACACTATTTTTAACCAAGTCCTCATTGTCTTCTAATGCAAATGGTTTTGCAAGGGAAGGCAGGAGGCATCTGACTATGCCCCTGTGGGTTGCTGAGGACCCGGAGTGCCTCCACTCTGGAGCTGAAAGGAAGGGTGCTAGTGGCTCCCCAAAGTATATGGGGTTCCTCATCTTTGAAGAGGTTCACCATGTGCCACCTCAAAATACACCACTTTGACATACTGATTATTTTGAGCTGAAGGCACTTGAGAAACACCAGATGCAGGAACGGCTCTCTGATCTTCCTCTTTCCACCTAAAAGCAGGTCATAAAATTTCCCGCAAGAAATGTGACCTCCCCGTACTAGGAAGAGAACATTCTTATCACTGGAAATGGAGAGTCGATGCTGGAAGACATTTGTACCAACAAACCTACTAAAAAATCCTTATCTTCTGTTAGCTTCCCCCATATATTTCCCAGTCACTGTCCCCACAATTTACTGCCCCCATCCCAAGCCTCTTTGTCTTGTCACATCTCTACAATTTATTGTTCTTTAAAAAGCTTTTGGGTCTCATGCCTTCTTGGGGTTTTAATTTTCCTTATGAAGACTCTCATGCATGTAAAAATATTAATTACAACTTGTATGCTGTTCTCCTGTTGACCTGTCTTCTGCTGGTTTAATCAAGACCCGGTCACACAACCTGAAAGGGTAGGGGTGAGTTTTTCTTTCCCTGTATCATCGTGGATGTTTCCCCAGCCTACTTCTTGGAGTGTTCTCAGCTACCCATGGTAATTTGCACGTTCAGAACTGATGGGAGAGACTCAGTCTTTTAAGTCATGTCATTGTTTGGTGGAGAAGTCACTTGGTCAATTAATATTTTTTAAACATTTTTAATGTTTATTTATTTTTGAGAGAGAGACAGAGCGTGAGCATGCATGGGGCAGAGAGAGAGAGGGAGACACAGAATCTAAAGCAGGCTCCAGGCTCTGAGCTCTCAGCACAGAGCCCGACACAGGCTCGAACTCACAAACCATGAGATGATGACCTGAGCTGAAGTCAGAGGCTTAACCAACTGAGCCACCCAGGCACCCCATCTCGTCGATTAATATTTTAAAGAGATGATTTAGGCATTATAAATATGCCTTTTAGGCAAACCCAGTCTCTCTTTCCTCATCAGTAAACAGGGGCAATATTTTCTACCTATCTGTAAATGTATGAAGATACCAAAAATGCTTGGACTTTTATCGATCACTGTATTCTTCCCCCAACCAAGTTTATTTTGATGGTGCTCAATTGCTATTTCTCATTCATTCAGGGTTTTTTCTTTTTATGATTACAATAACACCCTTAATCATGAGCCGTGAGGAGACAGGGATTCTGAAAAGCTCACCTTTCTGAAAACAATGAACATTGGCCCTGTTTATTTGTAGTAGTTCTATTTTGACACTGGCACAACAGGCTGACTGATTGCCTAGGGGAGGGAAGTAAGATCCTATTCTAGATGCAAATGATAAGGCCATCTTGCACCCAGAGAGTATATAATGAGGGGAAATCAGACCATTACTGGGCATCAAGACAGCATAAACCATGCTTTGAGTATACTCTGGTCCATGATCAAAGACTCTTTTCATGATTCTATTCCTCAGGAAAGAGAGTACCTCTTTTTCCTTCCCTTCTGGTAATTGCATTTTTGGACACAATCGCCTGTTATCTCTGGGCATCCCACAGGTGGGGATATCGGATTCCACTGAGGATTT
The DNA here is from genome assembly GCA_028646485.1 of Cryptoprocta ferox. NCBI lineage: Eukaryota > Metazoa > Chordata > Mammalia > Carnivora > Eupleridae > Cryptoprocta > Cryptoprocta ferox. The sequence continues at coordinate 129,981,408 of CM053560.1, read as the reverse complement.
GATGTAGCAGCTCTGTCCTTGGCTTCTTGGCTTCTTTGTGGTGCTAAATGCCATTTTGCTGAGTAATCAGCATGTTTTCTGAATGAACATGGCATGCCATCTGCAATTTGTTTACTCAGTTTCATGAGTTCCCATTCCTTGAAAGGTGAAGAGCTGAGCTTCTAGGCAGAGATTTAAAATGGGTTCTTCACAGAAGCTTGCTTGTTACTTACAGAGACAGAGACTATTAAAATGCAAAGAACTCAAAAAAAAAAAAAAGAACTCCTTTACTTTGGATCACTGAAGATCACCCTTGAATCAACGTAATTTACTTAAATTGCTGAGTGGAACTTAGAATTCTGGGTTTCACACTTAGCTCATGAGTTTTTTTTTTTTTTTTTTTTTTTCTGGCACTTAGACTTTCTCCAAAGCTACTGTTTAGCTTTCTGAGGTAGATTCAGGAAAGCCTGATGGATGAAAGTCCAAATTTGCAAAACAGATCAATTAGCAGACCAGGATGCTGACCACAGAGAAGAAATTCACAGTGTGGCTCTTTAAGTAATATAATGCTTCCTGGTGAGTTTGAAATAGAATTTGACTTTCTGCATTATTATAGGTGAAGAAACTGAGATTCGAACTGTCTCCCAAATATAAAAATTTGATTCCCACACAACCTTTTAGGAATACATGTATTATGTGAAAGACAATCTGTTTGTATTGTAGAGAATGATGTCAAGGACACAAAATCTCAGTAGGAAAACTGTCAAAAGACTTGAGGCTCAGTTATGAAATCCTTGAGTTTCCCAAAGTTGTTGTGGCTCTACTCACAGACCTTTCACTTATAACTGGAGACTTTCTAGTTTCAGACATTCTAGCTTCTCCGTGTACCACCAAACTATGAAAACTAAGGAAAGCCAGGGGAGCTCAGTTGGTTAACATCCGACTTCAACACAGGTCATGATCTCATGGTTTGCAAGTTAGAGCTCTGCATGGGGCTCTGTGCTGACAGCTCAGAGCCTAGACCCTGCTTCAGTTTCTGTGTCTCCCTCTCCCTCTCTGCCCCTCCCCCACTTGCCCTCTGTCTCTCTGTCTCTCTCTCTCTCTATGAAAGATAAATAAACGTTAAAATAAATAACTACACAAAAGTTGTTGTTAAAACAAACTAAGAAAAGCCAGCAGGCATCTTCTAGAAATACCTCGGCATTTATCTACAGGCAGATACTCAGCCAAGTCAACAGAATCAAAAAAAGAGGAAGTATATGAACAACAATATTTCATATGCAGATTGTTTCTTCCTTGCTCACTTAACCTACCAGAAAATCCTGTCACTGCCCAAAGTGGCCTTGTTTTTGGTGGGACTCCGTTCTCTCAGCCACAGTGAATTGCTCCCATGGTAGACTCCACTCCAAATCAAGCCAGCTGGGTCCTCCCTCTATCAACTTGAATTAAACGATACAGACATCAAGTCAATCCAATGGTCTGGGTGCTGGAACCAGAAGGTTAGGGCCATTGGCTTGGTAATTATTTTCAATTATACAAATAGTACTAAAGAAACAGAAAAACAACGCTCAGAAGCTAGAAGTGAACTCAAAGAGAAGCAGCATGCAGGAGCCATGCTGCAAAGAGAGTTTCTGCTTGAAAAGTTCTCGGTATTATAAGATCCTGACTCTCTCTCCATCGTATTAATAAACATTTCTTTAGGTTGAACTTTTTACTGGAGCTAGTTCTGAGTGAGCTTAAACTCCCTTGCTGGTTCAGGAGCTCTGAGCATGCTATGATGCCTTGTCCTTTTAGAACTAGACTTTGGTTAGACAGTTTAGTTCCATCATTGACATATTCTGAATGTAGTTAACTCATGCCCTCATTGATTTTCAACTGGGTTTGGTGGGCACTGGAAATTCGTTCATTTGAGGAATCCCTTGAACCATTGCTTGGGGATCACCCTAACCTTCCCTACATTTTCTGTGAATGTCTGGGGCTTACAACCTCCCTGGTCCATTGTACTCTGACCTCCTATATCTGCATATACTATTTCACTGACCCCTCCATTGGCATAGATTGAACACTCGCTCGGCCCTTTACATTTTCGAAAGATAATCCACTCAACATGAAGTTCTTGTAAAGTGAATTTATTTAAGCACTGGGGGTCATGGGAGGATTTCTCACCATGCACTCTACAGCAAAATATAAACAAACAAAAAACTCCAAAGCTTTCAAAACATCGTCTTGGGTAACTCTATTTCCCTTTCAGCCACTGTCTCACCAGGATTTTGTTTTTTTGAAATATTTTTTGCGTGCCCCATTCCTTTTTATATCCTGTTCTGTATTCTCACCTCTCCCTCTCTCTTGTCTATCCTCTCTCTTCTTGTCCGCTCTTTTTCTCCTCAGAGAGACAGAAATCCCACTTCATTTGTCAGGCAGATCAGGTTAGTTTTCTTTTCTTAAACTTTTTTAATGTTTATTTATTTTTGTGAGAGGGAGATACAGAGTGTGAGCAGGAAAAGGGCAGAGACAGGGAGACACAGAATCCGAAGCAGGCTCCAGGCTCTGAGCTGTCAGCACAGAGTCCAATGCAGGGCTCAAACTCACAAACCATGAGATGATGACCTGAGCCAAAGTCAGACACTTAACCGACTAAGCCATCCAGGTGCCCCTAGTTTTCTTTTCTGAAAACTTGGCAAAGCCAGGTTTTATGCCTTGTGAAACCACACCTTCACACTAAAGGACACTATAGGAATTCTCTCAAAGTTAGTGTCCCTTAAACAGAATTCTAGTGCCAGCCACCAAGATAATAGACGTGGTGATAAAGGCAGGGGTGATCAGTCTGTTCTAATACCCAGGTATGTCTACTCACATCATTAGACTTTATGCCATCAGTGATTCTCAACTGTCCTTCTTAGTCCTGAGGTTATAGAAGTGTCTCAGGAGCCACCACACAGAGCAGAGTGGCCGAGCATCTCAGGATCCTGGACCTTCTGGGTTCACTCAAACCAGAGCAGCACAGAGAGTATGTGCTTCACACAATGGATTCTATTAACAGTATTTTTAAAGAGAAAGGTCACACTACTAAAAATAGCTTATAACCTCCTGAAGTAAGAAATGAGAATCCACAGAAGAATTTTAAGCAGAGAAGTGATAAGCTTTAATCCTCTGTGGCTGGACTGGGATGTGAGTCTCTGGGGCCAGTGGCTCCAGTTAGGAGGTTAACCTGGGAGTCCTGCAAGATGAGGAGGGCCTGAACTGAGAAGGTAGCAGTCAAAGTAGAGAGCTCTTTTGGAGGAAAACTCACAGGGCTCGGTGGCCAATTTGGCTTTGGGATCTAAGGCAGAGGAAGGCATCATGTGTCTATGAAGTTTCTAACCCGGTGACTAGGTGGATATTGGTGCATTATGGAGAGGAGGGGATACAGTAGGAGAACTTGATTTTGGAGGGTATGTGAGAATCAAGGTTTAATTTTTAATATTTTGAAATCATAGTGTTTTTTGGATGTGCATCTGGAAATGTTTAGTAGCAAGGTAGGCGTGTGTGGATCTGTTGCTCAGGAGAGAGGTTGAATTGAAGCCATGAATCTGGGAATCACAGTGATAAAGGGTCACTCTGGGGGGAAGATGGGAAATGAGAAGAGAAGATTTTTTTTAGTGTTTATTTATTTTCGAGAGAGAGAAAGAGAGAGAGAGAGAATAAGCAGGGGAGGGGCAGAGAGAGATGGAGACACAGAATCTGAAGCAGGCTCCGGCTCTGAGCTGTCAGCACACAGCCTGACACAGGACTTGAACCCACGAACCATGAGATCATGACCTGAGCTGAAGTCTGACCCTTAACCAACTGAGGCACCCAGGCACTTGAGAAGAGAAGATTTTTGAGCTCGAGATCCTGGGAAGGTGCATCCTTAGTGCCAGCAGAAGAAACAGAGGGGCCTGGGAGGGAAGGGTCAGATAGGCAAGAAGTGAAATCAAGGGAAAGGTTCTGGAAGCTAAGAGAAGGTTGGCATGGACAGCTGGGTCAAATAACAACATGAAGTGATGCAGGCTGCAGCCTGGATTTGACACCTAGGATGTTGTTGAAGAAACCTAGGAGGGTGTCAGCTGCAGGAAACGGGTGAGCAAAGGTGTCACCAGGAGCGGACAAATGGAGAAAGGGAAGCAGAAAGGAGAATGGTAAGCGCCATCATTTTGAGACTAGTTGTAGGCCAAGAGGAAGGAGTGAGGGCAAAAGAGACAAGAGTCAAAGAAAGAGAGGACTTGTTTGATGCACAAGGGACTCACAGCAAGTTAGAATCAATGGGGTTGTAAGCAACAGGGGAGGAGCTCACAGTGGGTAAGAGTACATCTCTCTAAGATTAAGATAAAGACAAGTTAGGAGGTTGCTTGGAATTCTAAGTGTTTAGTAGTAGTAGTAGTAGTAGTAGTAGTAGCATTTTAATTTAAAAAGTGCTTTTCATGGATTCATTTATGAGAATCTACTATAGCTCTGAAATTCATATCACAGGGGTGCCAAAGGAGAAACTGAGGAAGTGATCCATGATTTATAGTACCTCCTCAGCACATTGCAGAGGCAATCGTAATGGCATCAGCCTGGTAATGGAAAGAACCTGAGTGGTTATCACAGTTTAGCACATGGCTGACTTAATGGCAGAAAAAAGTGAACTGACTGGAAAACAAACAAACAAACAAACAAAACAGATTGTTGGAATTATTCAGATAGTCTCAGGGACTGTAACTCAATTGGAACAAATGAGGAATAATAAAGTTTGCGTCTCTGCATCAACACAGAAGCAGCCAGCTGAAAAGTAAAATAAATGCATAAATAAAAAGGAAATGATATGTTAGAAAATCAACTATTTATGTGATACAATTCTATGCAAGTATGTCTGATACCTGTTCTTTGCTGAATTACAGAACAAGCCAGCTGTTGAAAGCGCTGTGTAGATGTGGCCCAAAACAAATGTACACAAGGCTAGCTTGGCTTCATTACCTGCAATCTAGAAAATAGATTTCACCCAGAAATAGTTATTCTTTTTCTTGGGAGGGTGGGGGTAAGCAGATCGGGGGTGGGGGGCAGTGGGTGGGAGTTTACCGGATGGAGAAGGATGCTAGGATGGCGTAGTCGAAATGGAGATTGAACTTACTGACCACAGTAAGGACTCAAGAGAGTTTTTAATTACACCTAGATAGTATAATTCAAACAGCAGTCAGGTGACTAATGGGGATTGGGCTATGACTTCATAATCCACACAGCTAGGCTTCCCCCTAGGCACGCTAACTGGCAGACATTAGACTTTCTCACTTGATAACCCACTTTCATAATCAGAGCAGACCACTTTGTTAAAACAGCTAAGCACAGCCACGGTAGGGCCCTGGGTGTTTAAAGACCATAAATATAAACAGAGAGCAAGATTTCGAAGAATCAAACACTCGAATATAATTGGATGTTTCAGACGTTTGCTCTGGTTTTTATAAATACAACACTGGGATGATGGACTGCATAGTTCAATAATGCCCTCACAGGAAAGACTGATTAGAGATGAGTGTGCACACTGATCGAGTGTGCATGGCATCTGCCTCTACGTTTTAGTTGTAGCTAGATTGCAAGGAATATCAATGACAGATCCAAACGCCTCATCTTAGACCATCTAGCTCTTAGACCAGCACACTCTGATGAACTCTTGAGAACAAAAGTTCCTGTACTCTTCGGAAAGAGTCAGATAGTTCCGCGGCAAAGCAAAAGTAACTATAAGAACTGGTTTTAAACGAGTTGATCAGTGACCAGTAGCTTGAACAATAAAACTTCTGAAGACCAGCCAATCCGTGACAGCCTCCTGCTTCTGAAATGGGCCAATTGGCAACATCCCCGCTCTAGTCCCGCCTTTCTGAAAGTCAGCCAATCAGAACTAGCCTCACTTGCAGACCCAAGTTTCCAGGCTTAGGTTAAGCAAAACCCAGTTGCTGCTGCTCCTGTTGAGTCTTCCAGCCCAGAGACTCCGTACCTCTGCACATCCTCTATAAAGGCAACTGTCTGCTTTGCTAGCAGATGCAGTAATTCGGCTTTTTGTTTCAGATGCTGAGAGGTGGCCTCTTTCTTCAGGGCTCTCAATCTCGCCAAAAAGAGAGTAATTGGGCATAGCCTCATTGAGGGCTCCCTGCTGGGGCTGGAGTTCTGACCCATCCCTGGGCACTTTACTCACACTACTCAGTGGTCTCTTCTCAGCTGACTGCAGACTGATTTCTCCATCTGGTTTGCCTCAGTTTCTCTATTCTCCTCACCTCCCAATGTACTACTAATTTATCCTCTAATGTAGAACGTTTTGATAAGAATCAAAAGGCATTTGGACTGGGACTAATATGTAATATATATTATATGTGTTATGTTATAGGTAACAGATGCTATATATTATATAATATATGTGTGTATATATGTATACACAAACTATATATACATATACATATAATAGTAGAGAACTGCAGATAGAAATGACTTTTATATTTTCATTTTAGTTTTATGTAGTTAAAAAAAATTTTTTTTAATGTTTATTTATTTTTGAGAGACAGAGAGACAGAGCGTGAGCAGGGGAAGGTCAGAGAGTGGAGACACAGAATCTGAAGAAGGCTCCAGGCTCTGAGCTGCCAGCACAGAGCCTGACGCGGGGCTCAGACTCACCAACCACGAGATCATGACCTGAGCCGAAGTTGGCTGCTTAACCAACTGAACCACCCAGGCGCCCCTTTTATGCAGTTTTTAATGTTTGTTTATTTTGAGAGAGAGAGAGAAAATGTGAGCAGGGGAGAGGCAGAGAGACAGAGAGAGAGAGAGAGAAAGAAAGAGAGAATCCCAAGCAGGTGCCTCAGTGTCAGTGCAGAACACCCCCCCCCCTCCGTGGGGCTCAATCTCACAGACCATGAGATCATGACCTGAGCGGAAATTAAGAGTCAGATGCTTAACCAACTGAGCCACCGAGGCACCCCAGGAATGACTTATAATCTCAGTGTGACTTGTTTCCCCATAAATGTTGATAATTGAAACTACTTTCTTGTCCAAGGTGAAATTAAACAATATATCCAAAACATCTCATTCAATGCCTGAAGTATAAGCTAAGTTCACTTATGATGGTCTTGCTTCTTCAAGGTATCTTTGAACTCCTGGTGGTTTGGCTGTCTGTCTTTACTGCCTTCACTTTCAGAGGTGTTTTGGGTCTATGGAACAGGGAGCCTCAAATGTGGCTATATATTCAAAATGGCTGTTAAGTTAAAAACAATAGCAACAAAACTCTCCATGATGCAGGTTTAGTAGGACTGGAGTAGAGCCTACATATCTGTATTTAAATGCTGTGTGAATCATTCTAATGTGAATCCAGGGTGAGGGAAAGATGAGTAATGGGTCTAGGCTCAGAGGGAGGAACAGGATCACCTGTGTCTTCCCAATTGTTGGATGCCTTTCACTGGGGCAGGAGCAATGAGCTATGGTGAAGAATACGTGGCTAAGGAGACAGGGATTCGAGTCCATGCTCTTTTTTTGTGCCTACAGTATAATACTTCTCCCATAGCAGGTTTAAGTAAACATGGTTGAATTCTAGAAATAAATATCTGCTTTCCTTGGATGAATCTCTTAGGGCTGTACATACTGAGAACTGTACTTTCTCTAGATACCTAGCCTTGACTGCTCTCCTGAGATTCAGATTTGTGGGGCCCCTACCCATGGACATGTTGCATGCTCAACTCAACTCCATGATAAGCAATCATACTGCTTGGTTTTGAATCTGACTTTATGCTTGACCAACTGTATGTCTTCACTTTTTCCTATCTCATAGGATTAGAGTGATGATTCCATGAGATTAATGTTTGGAAATACTTTGGAAATAAGTGACGGGTGACGAGGTATATATCAATTAGGTGTGATTATTATTATACTTATTATCTAATTTATTAATCTTTTTGCCCAAACCACTGTCCTCAATTGCTCCCTACCTAGTGAATGGAAGCCCTAGTCTTGGTGGCCCAAGCAAAGCATCTGGGAGTCCTCTTTGACCTCTTCCTCCAATCTCATCCTCCATATCTGATCTGCCTTCTAAAAGTTTTAGAAGTGACCACATTGTTCCTTACCATCTCTCAGCTTAGGATGCATGTGACTCTTTCCTGGATTCCTACAATAGTTTCCTCTTAGGTCCCCTGGCTCCAGTCTCAGTCCACTTAGAGGTCAGCTTTCGAAGCTGCCAAGAAGATTATGTAGTTGCCCTACTTAACACCACTTAGTGACTTCTATTGGTCCTACGTCTGCTATCTTTCCATATTGAACACAATCCTGTTTCTTTGGCCCTTGTTTTCTTCTACAAGTTCAACTCATTGACACCGTCCTTGCACAATGTGCTTCATTAATTTGGACCTCCCTTCAGTTCCTCAGTTGTGACAGGTGTCTCTGAGCACTGTCCAGTAATAGGCTTTCCATCCAGAACGCTTTCACCATAAATGCAAAAATGAAAGTGTATGAGATGCAGGAGGCTTCGAACCCAAAGGAGATGATGATTATCATAGGACCCCCCATCTTGTTCTAAATCCTCACATTCTATGATAAAAGTACTTAACTCCTGGGTTGGTGAACAGGATGCTAATGATTGGTGGTCTTGATCCACCCTTTAATTTCATCAACAAGCTGCAGCTGCTGATAAGACAGAAACTCTTCTTCTGGTCCCCATGGCAATTCTTGCGAAAACTCCACTCAATACCTTCCTGGCCTCTTATTTGGATCCCATTTCCACTCACCATTTTGCCTCTAGAAAGCCTTCTTTGATTCTTGCTTTTGGTTCTTGGCTTTGACACTTTTTTTAAAACCCCTTTATTTAAACCTCAGATTTTCACAGTGGACTTTGAACTGATTGCTCTTGGCAACTAGAGTTGTATTCAGTAAGAATTCTCTATTCCAGCTCATAAAATCCAATCCAGAGCCAAACCCTGGAAAATGGGACAGGACTTGCTTTAGCTCCTCTTGGAGTTAGAAAAGTAAACATTAGTTATTGGGCTTGCATATGATTTTTCCAGAAAATAATCTGTGATCAATAGGCTCAAAGTTGAACTAATTTTCTTAACAGCAAATTAAAAAACAGTATAGGTTATAAGAACTATGTGTTTCTCTCTCTCTCTCTCTACACATCTAAATGAGAAGAACAAGAAATATAAACTTAATTGTAGCACTAATAAGGAAATCTTGCCAGACAAATTTCAAATTCATTATTGGTTTTAATTAGCAAATGAGAGGACAAATCAGATACAGTAACTGTCCCTGGTCTTGACTTTATTAACACATTGCACAGAGCATTTCACAAAATGATAGCTTATCAGGGAATTTAAATCAGCTTGGAGGTAAGCAACTGCAGCAGCCCAAAACTGACTGGTTCCATTAAAAGGGAAGTTAGTAGAAATGACAGCCTTTTGGAAAGATGGCGACACGGACCCTGTCTTACTCAGTGTCTTTCCAAATGTTGTGGAAGGGGAAGCACATAGTGTATTAATTAAATTTGACAAGAATGCTGATGTGGTTAGCAGAGTGAACCTAGAGAGTTTAAGAACATGTTAAGAAAATAAGAAAAAAATATGGTTTGAAAAAAATGCAAATAGTGCATTCTGGGAGAAATGAGCTATTCGAAAAATATTTAGGGATCCCAAAACAAGAAGTAGGGTGCATTTGGGAATACAGAGATGGAAAGGCCATACTTGCTTTCCTTCCCTGAGGAAGGCATGGAACATCACTCAGTATGCTTCCCCTAAGGCAAAACACTGTACCACTTGATAAGGCTTCAGCACAAGTATTTCTTTACTGCAATTAAGATATCTTGGAGTAGATGGTTTCTATGTATTTCACTGAAATGTTCTTTGTGTTAGCTATAGCTCGCTCTCATTGTAGTTCTTACCAAATCATGTGCCAATCTTCTGTATCATGGCTTCCTTATATGTTAAGGACAGGGAACATGTCTTTAAGGTCAAAAATCTTCCTTCATCGGCCCCCTTCATCTCTAGTCAGCCTCTGGTTTTCCATAGGGTTTAGAGGTGTCTTTCAAGAGGGACTAATTTCTACCTTCTCAAGGACATTAAAAGAAGTTTCTAAAATGATCAAAACCTTACTTGCATTTCACCTAATGGTGTTCAGTTTCCTGGTTTTTCATAATCGCTCTTCAAAGACTGTCCATATTGGGAATGTTATAATGAACTTGGATTTGTTCTTTACTTTGGCATGCCAGTTTGCGAACATGAAATGTATCTCTTGGTACCCTCTCTTCTGCAGCCCCCGGATCAATTTTTGTCTCTCATGTAGCCTCTTGGCTATCTTACATGTGTACTGATGTCAAAAATGGTTTGATTAGGATATTAATTTTGCATTTTTCCAGTTATGTGATCACAGACCTTAAGGGATGCAGGGTTCTCCAACCTGCTGACCAATTGCTCCTCAAGGTGAATGTAAGAGTGTGGCCCATAGGGTAGAGTGCCCAAGAAGTCCAGAGTGCCTGCTGCTCATGCTTCCTGGCTATGAAGGTGATGATATGCAGTAAATAACTCTCTACTACGAGTTCTCTTCTATAGGGGCCTGTAGCCCATTATCAGATAGCTACTGGTAAGGCCATTCTTTTCTCCCTATAACTCTGGGTATACTTTTACCTCCCTCTGCCCCACGGAGGAGTTTTGGGAACAGGTATGAAGGGGCCTCAAGCCTGTGGGTGATGCTTTGACTTTCCAGTTTCCTCATCTGCCTAATGGGTACAAACTCTCACCATATAAAATTGCTATGGGAATTGAATAAAACAATTAATGAAAGCCCCTTAGTGCAAATGGCCCCCATTAAGAGCTATCAGAATGTCATCATCTGTTGCTTTATTGAGCTCATTTATAAGAGGTGAATAAGATAAATAATATCATCTTCTCTATGTGACTCCAATTTGCTAGACTTTTAGCGAGGATTTAATGACCTCAGAGGCATAAAACACTTGAAAAGGCAGAGTCATATTGCAGAAATCTGAGGTGATCCAATATTTTTGCTGGGTTAAGGTGATTTAGTTATAGACTTGGAGTTCACTCTCTTAGTTTAATTTAAAAGAAGAATGTTTCCTGGACTACAGAAGGAAATAAGAGTAAATCTAGCTGAATTTTGCCAACCTTTAAAACCTTTAGCATTTCCATTAAAGTTGACCATCAGAATGATTCTCCTATCCTCTAGGACTGGGATTGGCAACTTTTCCTGGAAAGGGCCAAGTTGATCAATAGGATAGGCTTTGCGGGCCATGTGGTCTCTGCACCTGCTACTCCCCTTCACCATCATAATACAAAAATCTACCACTCATCTCTACTTACCTCTGCCATCATAATGCAAAAGCTATTATAGACAACATGCACACAAATGAGCGTGTCTCAATAAAACTTTATTTACAGAGGGGTTGGATTTGTGCTGTGGGCTGGATAGGTATACCAGTTCCAGGATAATACTGATACAATGATATTCTACAATATTAAAATGCTTTTGGAGCACTTGGGCAGCTCAGTCTGTTAAACATCCGATTCTTGATTTCAGCTCAGGTCATGATCTCATGGTTTATGGGATCAAGCCCTGTGTAGGGCTCTATGCCAACAGCATGAGGTCTTCTTGGGATTCTCCCTCTATGCCCCCCACCCCTATTCGTGCACGTTCTTTCTCTCTTTCTCAAAATAAGTAAATCAATATTTAAAAAATGCCTTTGAAGAAATTGAGGACGTTATGGATTCCACCCCCTAACCCTACCTACTGATGCCAGGGTTGAAAGTACTCGGAAAAGAATTGGTTGGCAAACCATCTAAATTATTTCAGTAGTGTAGATAAATGGGCTAATTGAAGAATTTCCACTACAAAAATTTGTGGGTTTTCTATTTATAATAATCATATTAATGAGACTGCCATTTCATCCCATCTTCCTATAGTTCTGCAGACCAAACCTGGGGTCTAGCTTGGGGTGGGCAGACTGTCTTCATCAGCTTGTCCTTCGAGACAGCTTGTTCCTCTTTTACCAAAAGAGCACACTTCAAGAAACTTGAGAACATCCAGAGCAAATCAGTGAGACTGGAGAAGTCTCTGGACATTAAGGCTTGTAGGGAATGCTCACAGTAATTGAGCTTATTCAGTATGAAAATGAAATCTTAAAATATGATGGGCTATTACAGAGACCTAAGTTTTCCATTTTATTCTACAGATGAGGAAACCGAGTCCCTTAGAAGCTAAAGAACTTGTCCAAAAACTCATAGCTATTTGGTGACAGTCAGAACATGGGAGGGCCTCTTCCAAGGTCAGTGGTGAGGTCTCACAGTGAGATACTGTGCCGTATCTCAGTGACCCCCCCCAATCTATTAACTAGTGATTTGCAATTTTATAGAACATTCTCTGCATTTGATACCTTTCTTAATTCTCACATCAGTTCTGTAAGGTAGGTGGCCTGTGTGCAAGGTCTTAACCATTATTTTACCACTCACCACCTTTACAAGGGATTATTGAACCTTTCTGAACTTCCACATCCAGTAATGAACACAACAGTACTTACCTTGTTATAGGAAACAGAGGCAATGAGGTGAGCAAGTGTACGGTATGGATCTGGGAAATGCCATGCAAAGCAGGGTGACTATGGCTGTTGTACAGAACTCTCTGAGCCTCAGGGAAATATAGAGACCTGTCCAGGGTCAGGAGGATAGTAAGTGGTGGAAAGTGACTCAACCTCTAGCTGCCCTCCTTCTTTGTCCAGTGCTCTTTCCCCTCTCATTGTCATGCTACCTCCTGCCTGCAAGCAGGTCTGGGGAAGATAAGTATGAAAGGTAAGACTGAAGGTCTGTGAACTGTTGCCTAAGAAATAGCCCTAATCAGGTTCCTTAATTCTTACAGGTCTTTGCTTTGCACTGATTCTGTTAATCTGAGTCCACATCTCTAGGAAGGAAGGAAGGAATGGAGAAAGGAAGGAAGGGAGGGAGGGAGGAGGGAGGAGGAGAAAGGGAGGAAGGAAGGAAGGAAGGAAGGAAAGAAGGAAGGAAGGAATGAAGGAAGGAAGGAAGGAAAAGGAAGAAAGAAAGGAAAAAAACCAAAACTTGTTGGAAGACACAAAAATCTTAGACAGGGCACCCAGTGGATCCCCACTGAGAAACCTGCAGGGAACTTATTTGGATTTGCCAGGTACCCAGGACCAGAAAGTCTTTTGGCCAAGTTTGACCTAGAAATTCAGAGCCCCCACAGTGGGGAAAGGTGCAAAGGCCTCAGCAAGTCACTCTCATTTCCCTGAGGATATGCCAAAGATGCAGAGAGTGTATTCATAGGACTGTTCTGGGTGTAGGGCTGGACTTGTGGCTTCTTGGAGAGATGACTGGGGGTTTGGAGTTAGGCAGGTTAGTAATGACAACCTTATCATTAGCTATGTGCCATGGTACCTCAGTCTCTGGCTCTGTGTGACGAATCTGAGCACATCACCAGATTATTGGGAGGCTCCAACGGGATAATGTGTATAAATTGCTAGATACAGTGCCATAAACATGATCAAAACTAACAGTATTGAGTACTTACTATGTGTTGGACATTGTTTTAAGTGCTTCACATGCTCAGTGAATTGAACATTCATGATAACCCTGTAAGATAGGCTAACCTTTTTCCCTTTCTGCAGTTAAGGAAATATAAAAATGGGTAAACTGCCAAAATCACACAACTCAGGAATGTGGGAGCTAAGATTTGAACCCAGACAGTCTGATTCCAGATCCTTGTTTTTTATTTTCCTCATTTATTTATTTTAAATGTTTGTTTATTTTATTTTGAAAGACGGGGGTGGGGGGCAGAGAGAGAAAGAGAATCTCAACCAGGTTCTGTGGTGTCATCACAGAGTCCAACGTGGGACTTGATCCCACCAACCGTGAGATCCTGACCTGAGCCAAAATCAAGGGTCTGACACTTAACCAAATGAGCCACCCAGGTGCCCCTTATTTTTTTAATTAAGAACTAATTCATATTCAATAAACAATCTCTTCAGTGTATCCAATTTCCTACGTTTTGGCATATGTATATACCTGTGAAAACATTACCACAATGAAGATAATGAATGTTTATCCATTGGTCCCCAAAATTTCTTTGTGCTCCTTCATGATCCTTCCCACCTGCCCTTCTCCATCTGTATCCTGTCCCCCAGTTACATCCCCAGGCAACCACTGATCTGCTTTCTAAGATTCTATGGATTCATTTGCATTTTATAGAATTTTATAGAAATGGAGGCATGCAGTATGTATCCTTTTTTGTCTGGCTGCTTTCACTTAGATAATTATTTTGAGATTCATCCCTGTTGCTGTGTGTATCAATAATCAATTCTTTTTTATTCTGGGTAGTATCTCATTATATAGATATAGCCACAATTTGTTTATCCATTCACCCATTGATGGGCATTTGGATGTTTCCAGTTTTTGGCCAGCATACATAAAGCTTCTATAAATATTAGTATACAAATATTTATATAAATATTTGATTCCCCTACTTTTAATCACAAAACCCCCATAATGCCTACGTCTCTTACTGAGATAAGCTCAGTACACCTTAGGAGAACGAAAATATGGTGGCCTAGAGTGGAATTCATTTCTTGAAATCGCATACTGTCCAGGAAAGAACTCCATGGTCTTGCTTCTTTCATGGAGCAATGACAGAAGAAAAAGAACCCCTTGTATACCCCATGTTAACATGTGGAAACCTTTCTGGGATAGAGGAAAGAGTAAAAAAATAAAAGTGCTGGTTCCTGAAATTTGCTTTACTGGAAAGCAGAACCCAATCTACCTGTCAAGAATTTCAACCTGATGTGTTTTCAGTGCTGTTATTGGTGATGAATGACTGGGCCCAACCATATTACCTGTCAAAAGTTAATGTGAAAGCTCCAGCGACTTAGGCAGGAAATGAGATCCCCGGATGTTCCCAGAGTCGGTGAGACAATTAATCAGATTTACATCCATTGCATTTCAGAGAACTAAAATTTCATCTGCTGCTTATAAGCATTCATTTTGGGTGAAACCACATTCCTTTAAGTGAAATCCATCAGTCAAGATGTTTATAAAATACACAGTGGCAAACAAGGATGGAAAGCCAGTAGAAGAAGTCAAAGATCACAGATAATGCCAAGGCAGGAGAACACATTAGACAGGACAGACATGTAGAATAAAGAAATGGATCACTTGGGGGGTTCCTGTCTGGCTCAGTTGGTTAAGTGTCCAAATTCAGTCCAGGTCATGATCTCACAGTTCTTGGGTTCAAGACCCACATCAGGCTCTGTGCTGACAGCTCAGAGCCTGGAACCTGCTTCAGATTCTGTGCCTCCCCACCTGTCTCTCATGCTCTGTCTCTCTCTGTCTCAAAAATAAATAAAACATTAAAAAATTAAAAAAAAAAAAAGAAATGGATCATGTGGGTTAAAACTGGCCAGCAGAGAACACAGGGACTTGATAAGTTTCTAAACTGCAAGTGATAAACTAAAAAGTCCAGATGGCAGGAAGAGACAAGAGGTTGCTTCCCAAAGCAGGAAATGAAATATTCTTGGAGATTGAAAGGAAAAAAAACAACAGGGATCTTACAGCCTTTTTTTTTTTTTGAGTTGTTCTCTCCTGTAGGATTTGCAGATACTGATACAATGGGAAATGGTGTCTAGAGGGCAGAACAGAAAATTAACTGTGGCCACAAACTCTTATCTCCTAGAAGGGGTAAGAGAATAGTGCTGTGGAGAATTTGCCCCTGAAGAGCCTGCTGTCTTGATTCTAGGATGGAGCTGAGACGTTGTATGGTGGCAGTTCTCATTGCTTAGGGGGCCTGTGGTTCCAGTGGATTTTGAGATATTATTCACAATATTTCTGGTTTAAAGACTCTTTCAAAATCCATAGGCAGCCATATCTTACCCGTGAGTTATATTGAAGTCGGCTTCCTCAGGCACAATTCACCATTATCTATGGTTGTACCACAGATGTCAAGTCAATTTGGGGAAGAAACTTTGGATTGTCAACAATAAATGAACTGGGTGTAAAAGGTTTGATTTTTTTTAATTTGACTGTAATTGGTGACATTGAGAGCTGAAAAAGACCAAGATTCCCCATACTTATCTACAGATAGTAATAGCAAATGGTCATGATGGTTGCCCCCAATTGTGTCTCTGCTCAGGCTGATCTCCTTCTAGGTAATTCTAGATATCTCTAATTCCAAACTCTGGTTTGATTTTAACAAACCTTTTTGGAGGACCTTCTATGTGTAGGCAATATCGAAATGAAAGGCACTGACACATGAACAGTGTCTGGAAGCCATTTCTATGTGGGATATTACATGAGTGACAGCCCTGATAGGAAGAAGAATTGGGTTCAAATGAAAAGGTGCCAATGAAGAGACTGCTTATAGAGGAACTATCAGGGTTAAGGGTACACATGCGGATTGTGTAGCACCCAGAGTTATAGCAGTGGGGAGCCATCCACAATCCTGTAGCTGAAGAGGAAACAGGGAGGAAATGTTGTCACAGGAGCCCAGTGGGAGCAGGAGTCACGCTGGCCAAACTAGAGCCATGCAAGGTCATGGCATTGGCTACAGACACTAAGAAATGGAGTCGGCAGGGCAGAGATAGCTAGCCCAAGCTCTCTTGCCTCCATTTTTCTTTTCCCACCCTTCGATCACTTGCTGATGCCTCCCCTTGGCCAAACCCAATCTGAAGCTGGCAACAAGGAGTTTGCAGGAATCTGCTCTCTCAGAGGGGAGAGCAGGGCAATGAAAAAAGAGGAACAGTTCTGGAGATCTGGTGAGGTAGAATAAGTCAACAGTAACAAGCACAGTCTACCCTTTTTCCATTCAGCATTTATTCTTACTTTTCATTAAGTAAAGAAACACTCATCCCCAAAGCAGAGGAGAGAAAAAGTCTCATTAGAACCACAGTGTCAGAGGACGATGTTGATTCAGTCGCACATCAATCTGGAACTTGCATTATAATGGCAGCCTCTTCTTGGGTAGTTTATTTAAGGCAGGAGAGGGAAAGGTGGGAAATGATCAAGTAACAAAATATGCATAGTTGTATAGTTACCACTACTATAGGTAGTCACAGCTTTCCTCTTCTACCACTCATTCTTTCCCCTTACCCTCTGTCATCAGCCCAAGGATCTTTACTTATTAGAATGGCCCATAACTTCATGATTGAAGGACCTAAGTTCTCACTTAGTAAATAATGAGTTGTCATGATTTTCCATATTGGACTTGGGAGGGCCAAGACAGAGCCCTCTGGATTCCATGTCTAGCCCACCTTGTTCCATTGTGTATGTGTGTAGCTCTCACTGCTTTCTTCTTGGCCTGATATGCCTGGAAGCCACCTGAATATAAACAAGCCTAAGAGGTGCAAACGGCAGGTGTCAGACTCCTGAGACACAGAGCAGAAAATCAGAGTGAGGAGAATGGAGTATATCTAGAACCCATGACCTCAAGGCTGAGATCATATTGGCTTGGACTGTGATCCTGCAATGGAGAAGTAGGCTCAGACTTAGTCTGAAAAGTCAAAGACCTTAAAAGTCACAAAACAAATAAGAGTCTCTGTCTCTTGGCTGTTTATTATAGGTCAGGTACTTTGCAGATATGATTTTCAATCCTTAAAAATGCTACAAGCTAAGTATGATCAGTCAGTTTTTTGTCAATGAGGAATCGAGGAAATGCTAACTAACAGATCCAATATCCCAGAGCTGGTCAGGAAACCTGGAAAGAAACCCAGTCGTGTCTAAAACCAAAGTTAGCATTTATTTGATGCAGAATTTATCTGATGCAGAATTAAGTGCCAGTCTGGGCAAGGACACAAGTGTTCAGTGACTCCTGTTATGTCCCCACCTATTCAGGAAGCATTGTTAGATCATCATATCAGGTTTCCATTGTGTCACAAAATAAGTCATTATAATAGCAGTTAACAGTTTATTTATCAAACACCTTATCATTATAATTAATAATTGTAAAGTAGGGGCACCCACGTGGCTCAGTCGGTTAAGCATCCGACTTCAGCTCAGGTCATGATCTCACAGTTTGTCAGTTTGAGCCCCGCATGGGGCTCTGTGCTGACAGTGAGGAGTCTGTTTGGGATTCTCTCCTTCCCTCTCTCTTTGCCCCTGTTCTACTTGCTCTTGTTCTTTCTCTTGGAATAAATAAACAAACTTAAAAAATAATTCCAGTGTGTATCTATCGATCTATCTATCTATCTATATACACACACACTCACACTCTCTCTCTATATATATATCTGTATTATATACTAATATGTGTGTGTGTCTACTGTTTGCCAAAGGCTTTTATATGCATCCTATAAATTAACATTACAAATAAATCTAAGAAATAGATGATTATTTACTCAACTTTTCAGATAAGAAATTGAGACTTCGAGAAATCATGTAAAGTACCCTAAAACAGAAAGTGAGTAAGAGGCAAAGAGAAGATTCAAATCCAGACAGTCTGATGCACAAACCTATTCTCTTACCCCTCCTTTGTGCTACCTCCTTTAAGCTTCACTGTAACCGTGCAAGGGAATTATTGTTTCCATTTTATGGGCAGTGAAACAGCTGGAGAGGTCCTGTAACTTTCCTAAGTCACACAGTGAGTGAATAGAAGAGGCTGGGATCTGAACCCAGAACTGCCTTACTGCAAAGCCCATGTCCTTTCTATGACCAGAATGTTAGTTTAAACAACAGGACAAGCTAAGAGGGGAACGACAGAGAAGGGAGTGAACTTTGAGGCAGGAGCCTGTGGTGGAGTGAACAATGGACATTCAGTACCAGAGGAAGATGTGCAGCATGATCGAACTGCGGTGAGCCAGCTGAGGGTGCCGGAGAGAACAGGCGAGCTGGGGGTTGGGGAGGAGAGGTACTGAAACGTTTTGCATCCAGTTACAGATCATGCTTCATTTGCTATAAACATAACATTTCTTGAGTTCTCAATTCAATTACAGATTTTTTGAAAAGAAAATTAAAAAGAAAAAAACCCACAAAACTAAATCTCTTTTTAATCTATGCTTTTGCCCCCACTCGTTCCACACTTAAGAAAGAGAAATAGAGCAGTTCAATGCCTGTTGGTACGTTACCATGGAGACGACTTCCACATGTTCTCCAGTCATGACTCACCACTGCAGGAGTCTCCAAACTTAATTATTTATTAATAGGCTTTTACCAGGGCAGTCTCCAGAGGTGGAACATCTTGTTTCTAAGGCTGGGACAGCGGAGAGAAACAGAGGCAGAAAATACGATGCAATTACAAAGAATTAATTAGAAGCTCTGTAAACGTACTGATAAACATGCCTAGGACAACCTGCAGTGGGATTTGAGGGTACTCAGGTGTCTGGGGAAAAAAATAAAACAAAAA
This sequence comes from Cryptoprocta ferox, assembly GCA_028646485.1. Taxonomy (NCBI): domain Eukaryota; kingdom Metazoa; phylum Chordata; class Mammalia; order Carnivora; family Eupleridae; genus Cryptoprocta; species Cryptoprocta ferox. The sequence continues at coordinate 129,962,067 of CM053560.1, read as the reverse complement.
TGAGCAGTAAGTCTCCAATAATTCTCGTAACACCAAATGAGTCTTCCATACCATTCCTCTCATGTTGTTCAAGATGGATTAGTGAGCTAAAAATTTCAGAAAAAAAAATGGAATCCACACTCAACATATATACCTAGAACGTTTAGTGTTCCAGGCTTGCACATGCCTCCAAGCACAGCATTATGAGATGGACTTAGCTGAATTCACTAATTAATTTATTCATTGGCAGGGGGTGCTTAGAAATGATATCACTGTTACAGTAGGTCTTACAGGGAAACATCAGTGATGGCTAGGGCACAATTTACATAATTACACACAAATTATTTTTTTCTATATGTTTAGACCTAGTAAATGGAAGTGGAATGGGAAAAGCACAAAAGCAGCTGATTAATTTGCTAATTACTTTATTGGATCACCCATTCCTTTATCCATTCAACTACAGATCTATTCGTGCACTCGTCCATGCTTACTAGAAATCAAATACTGGTTTGAATATCGCAGTGCTTGACCCAAGAGATTTGAGACACGTACATAGGTCATTAAATTCCTGGTAAAAGATTGTTAATTACCTTAAAAGGTGCATTAGTGAAAGGGCGTGATAAATGGCATGATAAACCATGTCATGATGAAGCCACAGAATGAATGGTGATGCTTTGTGTCTGAGATTGAATTAGCTGCCTGCTGATATCCCTTACATCTCTTACGATCTCTTTGAATCTTTGTGACACAGTCAACTCATTTTTGATGTGAGGTTGTGTGAATAGGATACCAAAACATATCTTAGTTCCATTGCTGAGTTTTCTTGTATTTAGGTGGCAGATCTACATGCCATGATCTGTGTGGGAAAATTTAGTCTGCCTTTTAACAACTTTAAGTTTAAACTTCCACTCCCTTTAAATTAAGATATAATTACTGGGCTGTCCTGTTTCTGATATAATTGACTCTTGTGAAAAGTTACATACAGAGCACTCCAGAGCATTTTTAAAGCTAGAAAGACCTTAAAAGTCACAAAACAAATAAGAGTCTCTGTCTCTTGGCTGTTTATTGTAGGTCAGGTACTTTGCAGATATGATTTTCAATCCTTAAAAATGCTACAAGCTAAGTATGGTCAGTCAGTTTTTTGTCAATGAGGAATCGAGGAAATGCTAACTAACAGATCCAATATCCCAGAGCTGGTCAGGAAACCTGGAAAGAAACCCAGTCGTGTCTAAAACCAAAGTTAGCATTTATTTGACTGGACTCTGTGATCCAGTCTAGCCTCAATTACCTTGTTGCAGACAGGAAAAAGAAGGTTTGGAAATTTGAGAAAAAACCCATATTCACTCCTGATCAAAAGGTCTTAATGAACTAGGAAGAATTTGATCAAGAACATTATGTAAAGTTAATAGCCAACATCATAATTAACAGTGAGCCTTTAAAATAATTCTCATTGAAGTCAGGAATGGTGCAAGGATTCATGCAATCATTACTATTATTTAACATGGATCTGAAATTTTAGTGGTGGAAATGGGGGTGGATTACTGAGAGTTATAAGAAACAGTAGAATGAGGAAAAGTTCATAATTGATTTCTTGATAAAAGTGAATGAAACAATTAAAAATTCTAATAAAGCAAATGTTAGATTTGGATCATTGGCTCGTTTCAAACTACTTATTCAAGAGCAGGGGAGCCAGAATAACCAACAGAATCTTGAAAAACAAAAACAAAAATAAAAACAAAACAAAGTTAGAGCACTCAAACTTCCCAATCTCAAAACTTGTTACAGCTTCAGTAATCAAAACAGTGTGGTATTGGCTTAAAGATAGATATATAAATCTAAAGAATAGAATTCAGAGTCTAGAAATAAACTCTTATATGTATAGTCAAATGACTTTTGACAAGGGTGCCAGGGCAATTCAGTGGGGGAAAGAATAGTTTTTCCAACAAATGATGTCAGGATAACTGGATATTCAGATGTATGAAAATAAGCTGGACCCCTTAATTATACCACACACAAAAATTAACTCAAAAATGGATCATGGGCATAAAAGTAAGAGCCAAAACTATATAAAAAATAGAAGTAAATCTCCCTGACCTCGGATTATTCAAATCCTTCTTATATAGGACACCAAAACACAAGGAACAAAAGAAGAAACAGATAATTTGGACTTAATAAAGATTAAAAATGCATATGCTACAAAGAAAACCCTGAAGAAAATAAAAAATAACCCACAATGAGAGAGAATATTTGCAAAATCATATGTCTAGTAAGAGACTGGTATCTAGAATTATGTAAAGAACTCTTACAATTCAGTAATAGAAAAGAAGGATAAAAGCACAAAAGATTTTGAATAGACATTTCTTTAAAGAACATAAACAAGTCATCAAAAAGATGCTCAATATAATTAACCATTAGGGAAATGCCTATCAAAATTCCAATGTGATACCACTTCAACTTCACCGAGATGGCTGTAATCAAAAAGATAGATGATACCTCGTGTTGACAAGGATGTGGAGAAATTGTAACCTTTATACATTGCTGATAGGAATGTAAAATGGTGCATCCACTTTGAAAAACAGTTTGGGGGTGCCTGGGTGACTCAGTCAGTTAAGCGTCCAACTTCAGCTCCGGTCATGATCTCGCAGTCCATGAGTTCGAACCCTGTATCAGGCTTTGTGCTGACAGCTCAGAGTCTGGAGCCTGCTTCAGATTCTGTGTGTCTCTCTTTCTTGGCCCCTCCCCCACTCACACACTGTCTCTCAAAAATAAATAAATCTTAAAAACATTTTTTAAAGTAATTATAAAGAAAAATAGTTTGGCAGTTTCTCAAAAAGTGAAGCGGTGTTACCATATGATCCACAATTCCAGATCTAGAATTATGTAAAGAACCCCTAGGTATGTACCCAAGAGAATTGAAGACATGTCTAAATAAACTTGCACATGAATGTTCTTAGTAGCATTGTTGATATTAGTCAAAAAGTGAAAATACTCCAAATGTCCATTAACTGGATGGATTGATAAATCACTGTGGTACATTCACACAGTGGAATATTGGTAGATAATGAAAAAGGCATGAAGTACTGATGCATACTAGAACATTGGGTGGGCACTGAAAACCTTATGTAAGTGAAAGAAGCCAGTGACAAGACCACATGTTGTTTATTCCATTTATATGAAATATCATAGGCCAGCCTATAGAGACACAAAGTAGATTACTAGTTTTCAGGAGGGGTAATGGGGAATGGCTGCTAATGGCTAAGAGTTTTTGGGGTGATGAAAATGTTCCAAACTTAGCCAATGAGGATAGTGGCACAATTCTCTAAACACACTAAAATCACTGAATTGTGTACTTTATATAGATAACTTTTACTATATATGAATTATATTTCAATGAAGATTTTTTAAAGTAACACCTTGTGTGGGTATTTATATATGCGACATTGTGAAGACATGACAAAATATCCCATTAAAAGCAGACCACAATGTAAATGAGCACACTATGGTCAGAACTGTTCATCATTGCGTTGGAGGCATTAGCAATGGAATTAAACAGGAATGTGAATAAAACCTTAAGAATGGAAAAGGAAGAAGTAGAATTATTTTTGTTGGATGATGAAATGATTATCTGGAAAGCAGCCCCCCTTCCTACCCACCCCCTGCCAAAAATCTATGGAAGGCCTACTATGAAAATTTAAGTAAAATTGAATATATTTGCAGCTTGTAATATCTACATATAAAAGCTAGAAACTTCAAACATACAAGCAAAACTATCTGGAAGATATTTTGGAAGAGTAGACTCTACTTATAATAGCAAAAAAGAAACTAAAAGTTAAAAAATGTGCAAGAATTTTATGAGGAATATTATAAAACACTCTGAAAGACAAAAAAGTAAATTTGAACAAATTGAAAGATATACCATGTTCTTGGAAGGAACATTCAACATCATTAAAATTACCCATATTAATATGTAAATATAGTAAGACACCAAATAACAAATAATTGCATTTTTTTCCTGGAGCCAGACAAGTTAATTACAAAGTTCACTTGCAAGAACCAAAAAAATTTGCAAAGAGTCTATAATTGAGAACATTGTGAATAGAGCCAGACACAGACTTACTTACATATGAAAATTTAATATATAACATAACATCTCATACCGATGGAAGAAAGATGAACTTTCTGATGAACGGAAATGGAGTATATGAATACCCAAGTGAAAATTTAAAAATTGGTTTTCTCACACCACATACCAAAAAAGATCAATATGAATCATAGATTTAAATGTGAGAAATAAAACAATGCAAATACTGGAAGAAAATATAGATTAATTATTTTATAATCTGGAAAAAGGGATAATTTACCTAACAATAACTTAAAAATTCATAATCAATGGGGGAAAATGATACTTTTATGTAATATAAAATTATATATTATACATAAATTTGTAGATTATGTAAAATTATATAAAATATAATTTTTGCAAGTACCAAAGAGTTTGCAACTTACTTGCAAATTACAGTGAAACAGTTAGTAATGTTAATAATAAAAAATTTCTAAATATAATTTTAAAAAAACCTATAGACCAGGGGCACCTGGGTGGCTTCGCCAGTTTAAATGTCTGAATTCCTCTCAGGTCATGATCTCAGAGTTTGTAAGTTCGAGCCCCACATCAGATCTGCACTGATGGTATGGAGCCTGCTTTGGATTCTCTCTCTCTCTCCCTCTCTCTTTGTCCTTCCCCTGTTCTCTCTCTCTCTCCTCTCTCTCTCTCTCTCTCTCTCTCTCCCACACACACACACTCTCTCTCTCTCTCTCTCTCTCTCTCAATAAATAAATAAATAAATAAAAGCAAAACCTATAGAAAAATTAGAAAAACACATAAAATCATCAATTTACAGGATGGTCCCTAACATATGAAAAGATGTTCAATGTAACTTATAGTAAGAAGTATAAAAATTTAAACCTATACTGAAATAACATTGCTCACCTTTCCAATTTTCAAAATCTAAAAGTTTGACAAAATACACTATTGTTGAGACTGCAAAGATACAGTCACTGTCATAGATTTTCAGTGGGAATGTAAAATTGCACAACAAATTTGGTGGTAATTTCTAGCAAAATTATATATATACATATGCAATTTGACCCAGCAATCTCTGTTCTAGAATTTTAAAAAAGTAATACATTGCAAAAGTAGAAAAATACACATTCACAAAGGTGTTTATTATAGCATTTTGTCATAGTGAAAGATTGACCCAAATATCCATCAGTGGGGGACTAGGTAAATAAACTATGAATACACAACGAACCACTATATAATTAAAAATTTATATTTATATGTTGTTTTAAATGATCTCTGGAATGTACTGTAAAGTTAGAACAACAACAAAAAAAGGAGAAGAAAATTTTATATAGTATGTTGATATTTAACCAAGTCAGGGGAAAGTTTCGATGGATGGATGGGTGGATGGATGGATGGATGGATAGATGAATATCTCCTTTAAAAATGGAGGGGTGCCTGGGTGGCTCAGCTGGTTAAGCATCTGACTTTGGCTCAGGTCATAATCTCACTGCTCATGAGTATAAGCCTGCATCAGGCTCTGTTCTGACAGCTCAGAGCCTGGAGCCTGCTTCAGATTCTGTCTCTGTCTCTCTGCCTCTCCCCTGCTCACACTCTGTCTCTTTCTATCAAATATAAAAAAAATTCTTTAAAAAGTGGAAAGAAAACCATGTTTTGTAATATTCTATTCTATAGGGAGAGGCAGAAACAAATAGAAGTTCTACTTTTCTAAACACATTGCTTTGCTGGTTTGACCTTAACACCATATTAGTGCATGCATTTTTGGAACAAATTACATTAAAACTCAAAATGTGTGGGTGTATGCACGTGTGCTCACCAAGTAAATGATTATGCCAACAAAGATTTTCAGCATCAGAGAAGAGGTCAAAACTAAAAGCAAATAAGAAATGCAAAAACCAATAATCTTACATTGGAATGGGACTTTCAATATGAACTTACGATATATTTTCTTTGCCCAAAGTAAAAACCTAGAAACCATGACCAAAGCAATGGCAATGAGCACTACTAGTGCACAGATCATGAACTACTTAACAACAAAGTTAACCAAAGATCCTTGAAGATATGGCTGATTCCAGATTTAGGGTAAGAAATGTGGAAAATGAGTCTGGATCATAGAACATATGGAAGTGACCGAAGATTGTTCAGGTCTGATTTAAAATAGTCTAGGATAAAACTTAAAGAGACTCTACTGTCCAAAGACGGATTAGAGCACACCCATATTTTAAAACCCATCAGTTTATAATGATACTCCTCCCAAATTCCCCAAGTATTCCCTTTGGAGTGTAAGGGAATCAACTCATTATTTGAAAACTGGTAAATGAAGGGAAAGAATTAATCAAGAAAACATATTTGACAGAACATATGAGCATTATAGTCAATTTTTTGAACTTAATATTTTTATTGTGATAAAGTATTTATAGTAAAACATTACATAATTAAAAATTTAAATCATGTGGTATTTGTGTAACAGTAGGGGAACAAGCAGTGGAAAGAACAATGAAATAAAATTCACATCCAATTTGTCTATTTCCCACATGATAAAGATGGCATTTTATATCATTGATGGGGCACCTGGCTGGCTTAGTTGGCAGACCATGTGACTCTTGATTTCAGAGTTGTGAGTTCAAGGCCCATGTTGGGCATAGAGCTTACTTAAAAAAATAAAATAAACCACTGACAAAATGCCAGATTATTTAATAAGTACTATAGGAGTAATTGTTTAACTATTTGAAGAAATAACTTGCATTCTTACCCTACACTATCACTCAGTGTAAATTCCAGATGGAATAAAGAGAATGTAGGAGTTGGAGTAGGAGGTCAAAGGAAGGGAAAGGGTTGGGGCAGGAGAAAAAGAGGGAGGAAAAGAAGTGGAGAGTGAAGCAGAGAGAGAAGTGCTAAGAAAAGGGAAATTATCTAATATTAAAGTGGGTCAGGCCTTTTGAGGCAAAAACCTCACAGAAAATGTAGACAATAATACAACAACATGGGCTTTTAGAGACCATCTTTGCCACTTGCTAATTGATATGTGACCTTGGAGAAGATACTGAAACTCTCTGTGCCTTAGTTTCCTCATCTAGAAAAAAAGAACAATATTGCATGCACTTTAGAAGTGATTTACAGATTAAATAAAATAGCATGTGTTAATAATTCAGTACAATTTGAAACACATAGTAAAAGTAAATAAATATTGGCTATCGTTGAACATAATTAAAAAGTTTTGTGTATAATGAAATTATCATAAACAATTAAAATGTAAATGACAAAATATTTGCAACAAATAGGAATACATATATGGAAAATGTATTTATTAGACAGAAGGCGATTACTCTCAGGGAATATATGAGGACAAAAACAGTCTGACTGGCATATTCCTAAGAGTTTTTACTGACCATGTGGTGCCTCCTATACGACACCTTAAGCTGAGCTAAAAAAGATGAAACTTTGAGAAAGGTTTACATAAGTTAAGCTTTTCTAAACACTGCAATACCTTTTCCAATCCCCTTTGCAGATTAGCACCCATCACTATCACAGCTTGCATCATATAATAAGCACAAAGATGACTTTTCTTTCAGGAAAAGGAGGTAATAGACCTGTTAATTCTTAAATCATCCCTAATTCAGAGTTATTCAAGCTCAAGTTTCTATCTATTAATTTGTTTTGTTTATGGGGTCTTGGCATATAGACATACATACCTCCTACTCATTAGTAATAAAATAGCACTATTTTCTTTCATGCTCTACCAACATTCCAGTGTTGGGGATATTGCTTAAATCCAATGTCTAAATATCATGTTATCAAATATAATAATTACATACATCTTACATATCAAATAGAGAATAAATAATGGAACTTAGTCTATTTAACTATATGCAAATACCAAAAGGAGAATGTAAAATGTTTCAAAATCAGAAGGAACAGATTCTGTTATATGTAGGGTCTCTCCATTAATAAGAAATGGGTGATTAGAGAGGAATACAAGTCCAGACAAACTTGAAATATCCCAATTGATTAATTGACCAGTATCGCTTACTTAGTCACTCCACAATGAGATTTGCTATGGGAAGACAACTGGCTTAGTAACACCAAGCCAAGAGTATGAATTAACAAAATTTTTTCCTTGTTAGGCAAGTTTAAAGAGCATGGTCCTCTACATTGCTTATTCTGTCCACAAATATTTACTGAGCATCTAGTGTATGCCAGTTGTCAGGATCAGTCTATAGAAATATTACAGAACTTCGAGATTAGCATCTCAGTGATGTTCTTTTGGTGAGAGTGGAAGAGGAATTTCTAAATGCTTAGAGTAGGGGGTCAGCAAACTAAAGCTCACAGACCAAATCCAGCCTACTACCTGTACTTATGAATAAGATATTTTGGGGGCAATATAGCCATATGCATTAATTTATGTATTGTCTATGGGTGTTTACATGCTGCAATAGGTTAGTTAAAACAGAGACCAAATAGACTGCAAAGCCTACAATAGTTACTATCTGGTCCTTTATAGAAGTTTGCTGACCCCTGGTTTAAATGACATCTTCTGTTTCCTGACAAACACCCATGACCCAACCACTCCCAATCTATTCTTCAAACAAAATCCAGAATCATCCTTTTTACGTGACTGTTGGATCATTTTACTTTCTTCTTCGCACATGACAATGGCTTTTCATTGCTCTTACAATGAAGACTGCGTTCTGACAAGACCTCCAAAGCCCAGCTTGCTCCCACTGTGCTGACCTTCTTCCAATGCCCTGAATAGACTTTTCTCTTTATAAACTTTTTCTTCTGTCGGGAACAATGTCCCACTGACACCTTGTACTGGTCAACTCATCCTTCATTTTCAGCTTATATATCACTTCTCAGAGAAGCCTTCCTGACTATACCATTTATTCCACTCTGACCTGTTATGTTCTCTTGGGGCACTCTTTTATTTTCTTTTATGGCATGCCTTAAAATTTGTTTTCATATATTTATGAATGAGTTTGTATGGTACTTGTCTATACCACTAGACTATAAGCTCTGTGAGGGTATTAATTAAGTTACCTTTTTTAACTAAGTGCCCTGTGCCTGCCTAGAGATTTCCTGGACCATAGTAAGTATGTCATGAATTCATTCATTCATTTTTCATTAATTTTCGAGTGAAGATTATAGGAGTATTTTGATGTCAACTAGGTAGAAGTGAACTTTTTAATGGAGGAAGAAAATTTGCAGTTAAAATTTTAATTTCTTGAATAAAAGAAATGATAAAAGACATTCTGGTACAGTATTCAGAAATCAGTAAGTAGTCAGGTAGTCACTGCTAAGACCCAAACTCATAACCTAAATAACTCAGTAGCAGAAACGTCTCAAATGATAGAAATGGAAAATATGAGAGAACAGATAAGAGAATTGGAAAACCAATCTCTTAGACCGAAAATGTAAATAAAAGGATTTCAGGAGATAAAAAAAAAATGGAAGAGAGACAATAATTGGCCAAATAAAATTTCCCTGAGGTGGGGGTGGGGGATGTATGTTCGATTAAAAATGATAAAAGTTCCAGTAGAGTTGATAAGAAAAGATACTCACCAGGGCACCTGGGTGGCTCAGTGGATTAAGCCTCTGGCTCTTGATTTCGGTTCAGGTCATGATCTCACTATCTTTGAGATGGAGCCCCACGTTGGGCTCTGCACTTGGGATTCTCTCTCTCGCTCTCTCTCTGCCCCTCCCCCGCTTTTGCTCTCTCTCAAAATAAATAAAATAAACATTAAAAAAAAAAAGAAAAGACACACACCTAAATCCATCCTGATAAAATTTTAGTGCTCCAATGCTAAAGAGAATTCTCACAAACTTTCAGGTAAGAAGAAAAATGTACCTGTATTAGCCTGCTCAAGCTGTCACAACAAAACACCACAGACTGGGTGGCTTAAACAATAGACATTCATTTTCTTACTGATTTAGAGGCTGGATCCAAGATCAAAGTGCCAGCAAGGTTGATTTCAGATAAAGCCCTTCTTCCTGCCTTGCAGACAGCTGCCTTCTCAATATGCCCTCATATGGCCTTTCCTCTGTGTGTACATGAAGAAAGAAAAAGTTACCTCTGTTGTCTGTTCCTCATTTTATAAGAATACCAGTGCTATAGGACTACAGCACCACCCTTATGATCTCATTTAACCTTAATTACCATTTCAAGAACTTAACTCCAAATACAGTCACATGGGTGTTGGGGTTCTGACATATGAAGTTTGGGCTATATAATTTAGTCTATAACAGTACCTAAAAAAGGAAAAAGAATCAAACTGTCATTGTTGTTATGGTCTGTAAAGCTGGAGGCTAGATGATGGTAGAATAACATTTGAAAGCTGCTGAGACAAAGGGTTACAACTTAATTATCCTGTGCCTAGTTATGATCTGTCAGGACTAAAAGGAATACCATTGCAAAGACATCAGGATTCAGAGAGTAGATCACTCACTTATTCTTTCAGAGAAAACTGCTCAAAAAGCAACTCCAACACACAGAGCCATCTGAATGAAGATCTCAAGGAAAGAGAAGTGGAGGAAGGAAAGAACATGTGGAAAGGACTGGACCTTGGTTTATGCACATATATCTCAGTAGATAATGACAGATTCTCTGATAAGTTGTAACAGAGCACCAACATGGATTATTAAAATAAAAAGAGCATCTGGAAGGAAAATTGCAATATCTTACATCTGAACATATTTAGTTCTGTGAAACCGGAGTTGGGTGGTAACTGGGGAGAGAGAAGAAGAAGCATTCTAAAGATATCATATGGGTAGGGGGCAGACAGTGGCAAGAAAGAAAGGACAAATGGAGGGTAAAAGTGTTCTGAGATTTCATCTCATAGAAGGGCAAGGAAAATGGAGGTTAATAGAATATTAGGTATGAAAAAGAGTTCCTACAATAATAGTAAGTAGAATCCGATTATGAGTCATTGGGAAGGGAAAGTGATCAGCCAGAATATGGGAAAACATAGTAGAACTTACATATTAAAAAAACAAAAAATAAAATGAACAGAAACTTAATCAAATGGGTGGCAGAAAAAAGTGAAAAGGTAAAAAAAAATTACTAAAGGCTTTACATGGTAGATACAGAAATGGAAAAAATAAAAGTCATATATGTATTGGGAATTGATGAAATTCTTCAGTTAAAAACAAGAGATTGACAAAGTTTAGGTTAAAACATGCTATTTATTTTTTAAGTAACCTTTAACATGTGTTTTTAATAAAAGACATAAGAGCAGATAAGTACAAAACTAATAAAAAACTTCAGCATTTTTTAATGAGACATTAGGCAAATCAGTACAAAACAAATAGTAGAGGTGACAATATTACTTCAGTCAAGTAATCAAGGTGACTCTAAGATTAAAAGTACCAAATAGAGGAACACAATATAACAATAGATGCAACTGATATAGAAGATAATACTATCACAGACTCATATGCACTAAATAACATAACTAAATATATAAATCCATTTGAAAATCAAAAGAATGTAGTAAGCATTTAATACAGTAGATTTCAATACACTTATTTTGAAGTTAGATGAATTTAATAGAAAAAATAATTACAGACATGAAGGAATTTAATGACACAATAATTTTATTTAATAGTATAGACCCATATACTCCTTAAAAAATAATATAAATTTTCATAAGTCCACAGAACATTCCTATAAATTGACCTCAACCTAATTACAAAAAAAAAAAAAAAAAAAAGATTGGATAGCCCATATGCCCTAAATGAAATTCAGTAAAATTGACTGTAATATTAAGAAGATTGGCAGAATTAGCCCATCTCCTTGGATGCTGAGAAATAAGCTAATAGATATTCCTGGAATTGAAGAGTACCACAAATCTGATAATACAAACTATTAAGAAAGCAATGAAAAGAATATTTAACCAAACCAAAAAAATTTTTTGCATAATGTATAATCTACATTTTTGTGTCTTTGTAAATAAAAATAATGTAAACTAAAATAGAAGATATTATTCCTCATGATTTTAGAAAAAGAACATCAGCAAAGCAACAAGAAGCAAAACAAATGAGATGAGGAAGAAAAAATTGAAAAAATGAAAACCTGAAATTAAAGAAAACTAATACCAAAAATAGTAAAAAGTTTATAGAAATTAAAAGAATTTGCTTGAAAAGACCATAAAATGTGGCATAGGCCTGGTAAAAAACTTCAAAGAAGAAGGAGGAAAAGGCACAGGGGGAGGAGAATAAGGAGTAGAATGAAGAAGAAATAAAATACAAGAAGAAGGATTAGAAAAGACCTACGATTACGAATATATCAGTAAAGGAGAGATATTAGAGAATACGTGCCAAGCATTTGAAATCCTAGGAATAAATGGATTATTTACTAGCAAAATATAAATTACTAAAACTGATCCAAGAGGAAGTAGAAACTTGAATTGCTCAATTAATATAAAAAAGGTGGGGAGTTACATATCTAATACTGAAAAAAGCACCAATGGATTCCTTAACTTCTTAAGGAAAAGATGATTTCAGTATTATAAAACTATTACATGCCACCACAGATATTAAACATTTTTCAAATCATTTTAAGAAGTTTTCTAAACTTTAATTCCAAAATTCAAATTATATGTTGTATAAAGGAAACAGGTTCAGCCGTAAAAACAAATGAAAGTGATGCATGCGGCAAAATGCATGAATCTCAAAAACATTATGTCAAGTTAGACAAAGAGACCATGTATCGCATGACTTATTTATATTAAATGCTCATACAAAACAATTCTACAGACAAAGGAAAACAGAAATAGTGGTTACCTGGGATTGGGTGTGGGAACCAGAATTGATTGCCCATGGGGTTCTTTTGGAGGCCATGAACATGCTCTAAAACTGGATTGTGGTGATGGTTAACAACTTTGTAAATTTACTAAAGGTCATTGAATAGTATACCTAAAATGGGTGAATTTTATAATTGTAAATTATATGTCAGTCAAGCTCCTTTTAAAAAGTAAATGGAGAGGAGATAAAGCAAATCAAGACTATTTATGAATATAGATGCAAAAATCTAAATAAAATCTTAAACTAACAGACTTTGTGAAGGATTATACATATACCATGAAGAAGGAACATTTTCTTCTAGGGGCACCTGAGTGACTTAGTTGCTTAAGCGATCAACTCTTGATTTTGACTCAGGTCATGATCTCATAGTTGGTGAGATGGAACCCTCATTCCAGTCTTCCACGCTTACAGTAAGGGGCCTTCTTGGGATTCCCTATCTCTATCTCTCGATCTCAAAAATAAAGAAACACTAAAAAAAAAAAAGTAGCTCTATCTCAGGAATCCATTCCTTTGAGGAATTAATGAGGGGAAAATAGTCCAGCATATTAACACATAATAAAAGGTCACATGATCAAAGTCATTAGCTATTACTAATAAAGCAAAAGTAGGAATAAAAAGCTATTGATTAAATATGCCAATAGCAAATATTATTTTCAATCACAGACCACTAAAACCACTTCAATTTAAATTAGGAACAAGATAAGGAGGCCTATTGTTAGTCAATAGTTTCTTAAAAGTTATAGAAATGCAATAAAATAAATTGAAAGAAGGATATAAAAATAATGAGAAAAGTGATAACTATAACCCTTTTAGATAATTTATTTTATACCTAAAAACTCAAAGCACATAGTTAAAAAATGAAAATAAAGCTCTCCTTCCATTGATGAGAGAATTTGGCTTACCAATTTGATGTATGGTAAATTTTAAAGAAAAAATGTTCTTTCATGTAGCAATGAACCCTGAGTAATTAAAATAGAACTAAAATTATATACTGAGTGGCAATAAAAAAGAATGATGAAATCTTAAGAATTGATGTAAAATGAAATTATACATTACAAATAAATAAATAAATAAAATTTTTACAAAATTATATTATAGGATGTAAACCAAGATTTGAACCAGCAGAAAGACATGCAATGGTTGATAAATAAGATCCCAAATTTTTGAAATCAATGTATAGCTTAATATAATTGAAATTTTAATCCTAACATATCTTTCTTTTGAAATTGGATGAAATTGTCCTAAGTGTTTATATGAAGGAATAAATGCCAGAGAACTGCCAAGAAAAGCATGTGAAAGAAGAATACAAAGAGAGAACTTGCTTTACATAAAATACCATTCAAAATAGCTGCTTAAGTCAGGTCAAAACAGTATTGGCATATAAATAGCCATATAAATCAGGAAAGCTGATTGGAGAATCCAGAATTATATCTGAGATAAATGGGAATTGAATACACATGACAGTACTATTTCAACTGGTAGAAAACCATGGATTATTTATAAATGATATGGCATAACTGGCTGTCCCTCCAGAAGAAAGTAAAGTTAACCCCTTTCCTATGGAGAACACAAAATAATTCTAGAAGTGTTCAAGATTAAATTAAAAAAAAAAAGAACAAGACAATAAGATACTATAAAATGAATATTTAGAGGGTGCCTGGGTGGCTCAGTCGGTTAAGCTCTGACTTGGGACTTGGGCTCAGGTCATGATCTCAAAGTTCATAGGTTCAAGTCCCACAAAGGGCTCTCTGCTGACAGATCAGAGCCTGGAGCATGCTTCGGATTCTGTGTCTTCCCCTCTCTCTCTCTGCCCCTCCACTGCTCATGCCCATATGCATATGGACCATACAAAATTAGAAAACTTTTGTATGGAAAAAGATTCCATATGTAAAGCAAATAGAAGACAATGATGAACTTGGAGGAAAAATTAATGCAAGTGATAGGAGCTAACATCCATTTTCTATAAATAGTCCTTTCAAACATCCCAATAGAAAGATTAGCAAAGACTATGAAGAAGCAATGCACAAAGAGGCAGTTCCAAATGGTCAACAAACATGAAGATGTTCAACCTCACCAATCGTCAGTGAATGCAAATTAAAGTAATGAGATATCCCTTTATGCCCATCAGACTGGCAGGCACAGAACAGAGCAATAACACCTATTGCTGGCAAGGATACAGAGGAAAGGGGCACTTTAATATATTGCTGGTGGAAATGTGCTTTAATATAGCTTTTTTGGAAAGCAATCTGGCAATATCTATTACATTGAAAATATCCTTTGACCCAGACATCCCACTGTGGGAAACTATCCCAGAAAAACAAATGCCTCAGTATGTAAAGCACAAGGATATTTATTGCATCATTGTTTTTGGTGCCAAAAAGTAGAAATTTAGTGAATTCTTATTAGTAATGGAAGGCTGGGTGTTGTGAATATTACAGCATATTGTATAGCTTTGTATTATATCTTTGGCCTTGGAGAAATTTCCATGGCCTATTTCTGCTTGGAAAAATCAGGATATAAATAGATGGGTATGATGTGGTCACATTTTTTAAATGAAAAAACATATACACATATGCATACATGTACATATATATGTGTGTATGCAACTATACCTCTATCTATCATCTATCATCCATCTATCTAAGTCTATCAGTCTATCTATATCTATATCTGACTAGAGGAAATATGATATTATGCAAACCAGGTTATTAAGATGGATTGCCCAAGAGTAGAAATGCAAGATGATGTAGGTAGAAAGGAATGGAAAAGGGAAGGGGTTGGGGGTGGGGAGAAGTACAACCAAAAAAAAAAAGTGGGGGGGGATGGAATACAACTAAACCCAGCATGTGTGATTTGACCCTGTTTGTGACAGACCAAATCCAAGATGGTTCTCCTTTTCCTGGTATTCGGACATACAAGGTCCTCCCTTGAATGTGGGTAGGACCTGTGACTTGCTTCTAACCTGAGAATATGCCAAAGGTCATGAGATGCCACTTCGTGATTAGTTTGCTTCGACCTTGTCTCTTCTGTCTCGCTAGAAAACTCTTGCCTATTGACTCTTTCCCTTGTTGGCTTTAATGACATAGGTTGCTTCATGGTGAGGCCCACATGACAAGATACCTAGGGCAGCTTCCAAATGACAGACATCAGAGAACTGAATCCTTCCCCCAACCACAGGAGCTTGGAAGTGAGCCTTCAAATTAGACCATAGCCTAGGAAATGCCTTGATTGCAGATGGCCCAGATGGGCTCACTCCTGTCCCACAGGGGCTCTGAATAATAAATGAATATTACCTGAAGCTGCTAAATTTCTGGCATACTCATATGTAGCAACAGATAACTAATCATTTATATGAAATCCTAAATGTGTGTGTGTGTGTTTCTAATTAGAAAACTTAGTCATAGTGATTCTTTATTGAAAACCAACAATCTTCCAGAAACTCTACTTACATTATCTCAACACCTCACAAAAACTCTGTGAGATATCACTCCATCTCACAGGAAAGGAACTTAACACTGGGGGGGAAACTTTTGCTAGGCTGGTCGTTGGTCAAGTGGAAGTTAGAACCCGGGATGCCCGACTTGAAAGTCCCTTTCCTTTGCATATGTGTGTTAAGTAGTTTTCATCTATCACACCAGGCAAAATCCTGGGGTTGTCTTTCGTCCACTTCACTGAGAAGGTGCTATAAGCCTGTAACACTCCAGCACTTAAAGACCAAAGATGGATGCTGTGACAAGTGGCCTCTCATCCTTGCCTAAGCAACCTTTGGGCCTAGGTCTGTTCAGAACACTATCTATAACCAGAAACCGGACTCAGGGGGTAGCATGTTGCCCTGAGCTACACAAGTCAGGTCACCACTAAGACAAGTTCCTCCCCATCCCCAGAGGCCAAAGGGCAGAAGAAGCAAAATGTGGGTATCAGACTAAGGGAGGCATAGAGAGAGGGTGTCAGTACCTACAGAAAGAAACTTGAAGCTAGAATTTTCTAAAGTGGGTCTGTGCAGATGTGAACTGAGTATTTGGCAGCAAGAAAAATGTAGAACGTTAAGTTGAAATTACACACACACCCTTACTGCAATGCTTTTCAGAGACTTTAATCAGTTAATGCACAGTGAATATTGACAGTAACTTACATGTGTTTGAATTCAGAAAACTGACTTGGTTGAAAATTCTGTGCATTAATATTACATTTTCAAAAACTAAAAAGTTGGCACTGCATCTCTGTTCCTTTCCACCTGCTTCTACACATGCTCCCCTGTCTCTATGAAGCCAGCCTGACGTTCTTTCCCTTGCTCCTTGTCATAAACTCGTGACTGTCCTTCAAACGCAGTGAACTACTCTGGGAACAGAAATCCTCATAACCATTTTAGAATATTCTCTGAATGTTCATTAAGTGGGTCCAAGTTTATAGTGGAATAAGACAAAATACATGATCTTCCGAAATACAAAATCAAAAACTGTTAAAAAGACATTAGCTGTATAGAAGATCTAGAGAAAAGTGAGTAACTGAATCAAGAGTGTCTTGAAACTACTTGTTAACAGTAAAATTGATTATAATAATAATAATAGTAATGATAATAATAATATAATAATGTTTGTATATGTGCTTCTTGAATAGCATGTTTAAAACCATCATTGCATTTAAGATTCACTCAATGAGGTGCCTGCGTGGTTCAGTTGGTTAAGAATCTGACTTTGGCTCAGGTCATGATCTCACGGTTCATGAGATCTAGCCCCACGTCAGGATCTGTGCTGACAGCTCAGAGCCTGGAGGCTGCATTGGATTCTCTCTCTCTCTCTCTCTCTCTCTCTCAAAAATAAATAAACAGTAAAATTTTTTTTTAAAAAAGATTCACTCAATGAGATTTAAGTTATTATTTTTTAAATTCTTTTATTAACGTTTATTTATTTTTGAAGGAGAGAGAGACAGAGAGCAAATGGGGGAGAGGCAGAGAGAGAGGGAGACACAGAATCCAAAGCAGGCTCCAGGCTTTGAGCTGTCAGCAGAGAGCCTGATGCAGAGCTTGAACTCACGAGCTGTGAGATCATGACCTGAGCTAAAGTTGGACACTTACCCAATTGAGCCACCCAATCGCCCTTTAATATCTGTATTTTTCTTATCCAGAAACGCAATGTGGCTCTTACAATCACCTGTTTGTTTTTGCTTTCTGCTTTTGTGTCTCTCCTCCCCTCTATGAAATCAATTTGAATGTTTTAGTTATGCTTATTTAAAAGCCCTTTCATAGTGTTTTGCCACCTTGGTTTTGGGGTGTATGTTCTCCTGTTTCTCTGCTGAGTCTCCCTCATAGCAGTTGCTTTACTCACAGCTATGAAAATTGCTAATGTAAACTCATTCGTAGCTCTAGTTGTTTTGTGGCAGTCCCACACTTCTTGCGGGGGGTGGGTTGGAGGGAGAACAGAAATGAGGTTACAGATTGTAAGTCCTAAGGTAATATCTGGCTAGGGATTATCTCATGGAGAAAGCATGAATTTAAACCTCAAAGTCACATATTATCTAATTCTCAACTCCCTATTTTTTCACTTAATTAATTTTTTAAAGTTCATTTATTTGTTTTGAGAGAGAGAGAGAGAGAGAGAGAAAGAGAGAGAGAGAGCAACCATGAGTGTGAGCAGCAGAGAGGCAGAGAGAGGGAGACAGAGAATTCCACGCAGGCTCCATGCTGTCAGAACCGAAATCAAGAGTCAGAGGTTTAACTGACTGAGCCACCCAGGCACCTCAATACTTACTTATTTTTATAACCTCAGTTCCTACAAAGTGTTATATTTCTTTGTCTCTTACTTAAGCCACTAAATAGATTTTTTCTTAGTTCTATTTCAGGTTTGGAACAGTTTTTGTTTTATTTATTTATTTATTTATTTATTTTTATTTTTTAAGTTTTTATTTTTTGAGAGAGAGTGTGAGCAGGGGAGCAGAGAGAGAGAGAAGAGAGGAGAGAGGAGAGAGAATCCCAAGCGGCTCCATACTGTCAGCACAGAGCCTTATGCAGGGCACGAACCCACAAACAGTAAGATCATGACCTGAACTGAAATCAGGAGTCAGACGCTTAACCGACTGAACACCCAGGTGCCCTGGAACAGTTCTCTGTAAAGGCCAGTTTTATGATACTCAGTAGTTTCCAGTCCCTGTAGGAATGAGTTTTTCAGTTTTATCCCCCAACCCTAGTAGGAAATTCATTGCAAGGAAAGGATTCAGCTTCAACTTTTTCTCATGCCTCAACCCTCTTTTCCTCTAGACTTCTTTCACTGGGCACTTGCAGATTTCCCTTTCTTGATTTCCAGCTCAGGTGTGTTTGTTTATAATGTTCCTTCCCCCCCTTCCTTCCTCCATTCCTCTTTCCTTCCTTCCTTCTTCCCTCCCTCCTTCCTTCCTTCCTTCCTTCCTTCAAAAAGTCTGTTAGTCAACTATTTATGGTTTAGCCTAGGGAGGGAAATTTCTTTTTCATTAGCCATATTAAATAGAAAATCTATTCCCTGTGTGTCAAATCACATCACTTCTCAACCACTCTTATACTTTGAAATCCATAAAATAATTGACATTACAGAAAGAGTAGTTATAGCTTATTCGTAAACTCTCAGAATGATTTCTGAAAGACTGTCTTTATTAAATCACATATATTCCTTGAGCCAGGTTCTGGATTAGGCTGTGAGGATGCAGAGGTTAACAGATGTGTCATGTCTGATGCTACATGAAATGTACAGTCTTGGGAGAGTTAGTAGGAACCACACAGTCCCAGGTGATAGGGCACACACAGCAGGCCAAGGAGATCTCTGAACAAGTGACATTTAAGCCAAAATCTGAAGGATAAAAGGAAATGGTGATTTTGGTTTGGGTTATGTTGAGCTTGATGGATTCCTTCCAAGTGGAGATAACCCAATAGCCAGTCAGATAGACATGTCTGGGGCTTAGGATATAATTTTGGATTGAAAATATTAATTTGGTATTCCATCTGGATTGTAATTTATTCCTCCCTTATGTTAACTTTTAATTCAATCTATTTACTGACCCATGAACATGTTTGCAAAATTCCCAGAGTTCTGAAGTTTCCCTTCAGTTCCTGTTACACAGATAAGCAGGTCCCCTGTCAGAGGCCACCATTGCTACCAGTTTCTTTCTTTCTTTTTTTTTTTAATTTTTAATAGTTTATTTATTTTTGAGACAGAGAGAGACAGAACATGAATGGGGGAGGGGCAGAGAGAGAGGGAGAAACAGAATCTGAAACAGGCTCCAGGCTCTGAGCTGTTAGCACAGAACCCGATGTGGGGCTTGAACCCACGAACTGTGAGATCATGACCTGAGCCAAAGTCAGATGCTTAACTGACTGAGCCACCCAGTTGCCCCAATTGCTACCAGTTTCTAGTGGAAACTTCCAGAGGTTAACGTGAACGTGTTCCTATTTTCCCAGAATGTTGTAAAATAACTGTCCTGTCAAACTGTTCTGCATCTTGAATTTTAAGTCAGTATGTTTTAATCATAATTCTATATATATAGTGCATGTAGAACCTCTTCATCCTTCTTAACAGTGATACAATAGTTTACTGTATGGATCAACAAATCCCATAGTCATGCATATTTATATTGTTTCTAATCTTAAGTGATATTTTAAAAATATATATTCCAAATACATGTCTCCCCCAATTAAAAGTCTTAGGTGGTTTCTTACATGACATTTAGAATAAAATTCGAAGTTTTCACCCTAGCTTTCCTCACTGGCTTATAAAGCCCTTAGTAAGTATTTGGTGCTTCTCTTCTTCCTGGTGGACCCTGTACTCCCCTTCTGCTTGCTCGCTGTGATCTGGCCAAATTGGCACTCGTTCTGTTTTTTTTTTTTTTTTTTTTCACTATATCAAGCTCCTTCTTGCCTTATAGGTTTTTCCATTGATTTATTCTTCTTGATACACTGTTCTCTCCAACTTTTATGTGATTGGCTTCTTCAAATTTTAATTTAAATGACTACTCAATCTAAAGGAGCCACTACTTCACCTCACGTTCTATATAATAGCACTCTATTTTAATGGTCTGCATATCATTCTAAACCCAAAAATGAACAAGAACTCAGTATGATCCCCAAGGTGACAGCCTTGGGGATGCACCTCTCACATCTCTGACTGGACGGAGCTGAGGGCTCTAGCTGATGTGCTCTGAAATCCATGGTTTCATCTTCACCAGGACCACACTTCCCTTGGGTACTCCCATCCAAGGAGCACCGCCATGACTGATGGTGGCAGGGATACTAAGGCAGGTCCATTCTTGGAAGATATGTGATTCCTCTATTGGGGGTTTAGCTTGAGGATGCCCCAGTGGCCTTACAAGACTTTCCTGAAAGGTAAAGAAATGTATGCAGCAAGCACAGACAATACTTTTAAGAAGACTTATGTAAAGGAAAGGAGAAATAAATTAAATAGCAACATGAGGAGGAGATGGGTGTCAAGGGAAGTATTTTGTTGTTGTTGTTGTCGTTGTTTTGTATATAGGGTAGAAGACATTAGAGCATATTTAATGGGTTAATGGCAGGATCCAGTGACGGTTGGGAAATTGAAGACATAGGACAAAGGATAATTAAAGGAGTAAAATTCCTGAAGTTGATGGAGTGAACATAATTCAGAACACAGCTAGAATTATTCACTTTGAGTCTTCTCTTTCACAGAAATAAAGGAGGAAAAGTAGATGTTGGTACAGGTAGTTGAGTTAAGAAGTTAAATATCTCATCCCATGGATCCTTCTGTCTCTTTCTCTCTCTTCCTCCCTCCCTCTCTTAAACAAAAGACAAAGCTATGTATTGAATGAGAGGGAGAAGAAAATGGGAGTTTTGAAGAGTGAAAGGCTGTGGAATAATTTTATAGGGAATGGAAGAGCAAGTTTCTGTGTGTCAGCTGTTACTGGTGACCATACATTTATAAGGGCCTGTCTATGTAATTGTGGATTTTTCTTCAGCAGCATACAGTTCCCTGTATGTAAAAGTGGACACATGAGGCAGCAGTGTTTATCCAGATATAGGCTTTTGCCAGACTTCTATTGTAACAAAATAAGAAAGAAAGGAAGGAAGGAAGGGAGAGAGGGAGGGAGGAAGGGAGGAAAGGAAGAAGGGAAAGAGAAGAAAGAGAAAGAGAGAAAGAGAAAGAGAAAAAGAAAGAGAAAGAAAAAACCCCACTACGAACAAGGGAGCTTAAGAAATTGGTAAGAGTGGTTGAAATGTTGGACCTTGAAATTTTACCAAAATAGGAGGCAGAGTAAAGAAACAATAAGTTTTCACAATGAGAGAGGTCAGAGAACTGGAAGTCCCAAAGTCCCAATAGGTTTTTTTTTTTTTAAGAAGTTTGGGTGTAATTGGAAGACCCTGAAAGAGGACTGGATAAATTTGGGTGTCTGGATTTAATTACCAAAAAAAGGAGGCATTCCAAGGAATGAGCAACATCTCAGGTAGATATATATATCTCCATGAGATTTGGTGACTGGCATGGGGTGAAAAAGAGACATGGAGACAAAGAGGTTAAATAATTGAGACATCAGGGAATGGGATGGGTCATCCCAATGGACATTGAAATAACCCAATATAATAGCATAGGTATGGCAGGAAGAAATAAAGTGAGAAAGGAGTCAGTGTCTTAAAAAAATGTAGTGATGTGGAGTTACAGAAGTTAACTCAGCCAAATAATGTAAACTAAAAACAAAATAAGCAAATTGAGATTTTACAAAAAAAAAAAAAAAAAAAGGAAAGAAATGCCTTTCTGAAAGTAAAATGCATAAAAGATACGTATGTTTGGGGCTCACGTCTCAATGTCTTCAGGCAGAATATGTTCTGGTATAGACTTTAGAGAATATTCAGGTGGCTTGGGCCCTGGTCTTTGCCACATGGCTATGATTACTATGTTTTTAGAATTGAAAATGAAATTTATGATGTGGGAACTGTAGTCTCCTCTTATCCACCAGGAAAATGTTTCAAGACCCCCAATGGATGCCTGAAACTATGGATAGTACTGAATCCATATATATTGTGTGGGTCTTTTTTTCCTATCCATATGTACCTATGATGAAGTTTAATCCATAAATTAGGCCCTGTAAGAGATTAACAACTATAATAATAAAATAGAACAATTATAGCAATATCTTATAATACAAGTTATGTAAATGTGGTCTTTCTCTCTCTCTCTCTCTCTCTCTCTCACAATATCTTCTTGTTCTGTACTAACCCTTCTTATGATGATGGTGGCATGAGATGATTAAATAGCTCCATGAGGAGATGAAGTGAGTGAAGGACATAGGCACTGTAACATAGTGTTAGGCTACTGTTGACCTTCTGACGATTCTTCGGAAGTAGGGCCATCTATTTCCAGATCATGGTTGACCTCTGATAACTGAAACCACAGATGGGAGTGGGGACTACCATATGTACTGATAAAACATTATGACAGAATATTGGAAGTTGGGCCTGACAAGGAAAATAAGAGGCATATGGACACCACAATCAGGATAGAGCTTACAGTCCAGTGTGGTAATAAATGGGACATAAGAACAGGCTCCATCCCTCAAACATTTATCTTTCTGCTTCATTATCCTCTTCTGTGGCATGATTCTTGTATTTCCCAGCCAAAGACTAGAATAAGCACGAAGAAAGCAAGAAATCAAGAAAAGATCCTTTAAATATTGGAACCATGACTTGTAATTAAGCTTTGCTCACAAACAAGGAACATTCTCTTGAATATAGATATTTCTACATCTTTTGCTCTTGTTGTTTTTTCCTTCATACATTCTGGCAACATCCTTTCTGTCTACTATCTATTAGGCATTAAATTAGAGATGAATAAGACATGGCTCCTGTGTCCATAGAGCTCAAAATAAAAGAAAGATAAATGGTAAAAAAAAATAAAATAAAACTATAATACAGAGCAATAATTCCATGGTAGAGTTATAAACAGTGTTTTAAAAGCACAGAAAAGGGAATGATTTATTGTGCCTTAAATTTTGTTTAAGGATACCATTCACTGAGCCTCCTAGCCTCTGCCAGGCTCTGTGCTGTATACTTCACTTTAGCCATGACCTCAATTCATCTTAACATCAACGAAAGGTGGCTATTTTCAGTACTATTAGTTAGTGTATGAGTGAACTGAACAGTAGAAAGGATAAACAAGTTATCCAAATGCTCACAGCTGTCAAGTAACAGAAATAGAATGTGAATTCAAAGCTATTTGACCAAAAAGACCCAGGAGTTATTTTCATGCCTCCAATGTGCAATGTTTAAGCTTGGTTTTATTTTGAACCCTTAGCCAGATCTGAGGTTCGAAATGACCGTGATCGCTAATATGTTTCTGAGAGCTTTAGAAACTACCTGAGTATCTACATGTTTTTGCTTTTTGTTGTTGTTCCTCAAACACTATTCCTTCTGAAGATTTTATATCCTGAGGCCATGGCAGACATTGCTAATCAATCCTGGTGCTAGTTTTAAATGAGCTGAGTGATCACCAAGCTCTTCCACCTGGTACTCCAGGTAGGCATGATTAATTGAGCAAAATCAACAGGAAAGTAAAACATATCTGCCATCCCTTTTCTAAAAGATAAACTGTTCTGTTGAGTATAAATTTAGGAGGGAGATACACTTTTTAAGGAAGATAGAATAGAGGAGCCTCTGGAAAATATCTAGATGAAGATTTAGTGCATAGTAGGAGCTTTTGAGGTTAGTAGACTCTTGATACATTATAGGTTGAGTACATTTTAAAGAAAGAAGATTGTTTCCTTTCCTTTCTTTTCTCTGTATTATTTAATCTCGTGAATATTGGTGATCTATCAAGATGGCTTGTAAGCAGAGTCCCTATTTCTTTGTTGATAATATGGAAACTTCAACATGACTTGCTCTGGGATGAGTGAGGAAAGGGAACCTGAATGTGTTGTCTCTTAGGCTCCAATGTGCCTGCCTCAGAACACTGACGGATGGCTGCATGAGGGTGGAGGGTAATTATGTTGGTCAGCTGTAGGGCTTTCACAAGTCCTGTAATTTGTCACCCCTAGATGCCTGCCTTCTCCTTGAAAGTGACAGATGATGCATCGAGCCACAGTAGTAATGTAAACCACAGCGTGTTCCAGAATCCCACATCTACTGTTCTTATGACAAGCGCTTCTTTTATGTACAATTTATTTCTCTCTAGAAAGTTCTGTCTAGACACAGCCCTTGTTTCCAGGGATATTCCTTATTGTTAATGCACCCTTCTCAAGTTAGAGAAAAGACAACGAATCTTTCTGGAGGTCTGAGTTAGGATCCATTCAGAATTGGAACAATGGTCTGCTGTGAATAGGAACCCTTATGCATTATAATAAGACCCAAGGATC
This sequence comes from Cryptoprocta ferox, assembly GCA_028646485.1. Lineage (NCBI taxonomy): Eukaryota > Metazoa > Chordata > Mammalia > Carnivora > Eupleridae > Cryptoprocta > Cryptoprocta ferox. Next base: position 129,936,869 of record CM053560.1, on the reverse strand, counting down.
TTAGTGAACCCCCTACTCCTAATTTGCAAGTTTGCTTCACTATGCTAGCAGTACCAGAAGGTGGCATTTCTATATTCTTTCCCTGAGTTATATTAAATGGGTTGTATTCATCAATATATGAAGTACATCCTATTTCTAAATACATAAAATGATACCTGCTCTCAACCGCCCCCCCCCCTCATTATCTTTCTTACCTGGCTTTTCCTTTATAACACACTACCTTCTGACTTTTACATATTTACTTGGTCCTTTGTTTCTTTTCTAACTTCCTACACTGGAATGTAAAGAATAGCAACTTTGTCTTTTTTGCTACAGTAACCTTGGAACATAGTCTTCCCTTGGTACCTATTTATTCAAGTTTAAATAGATGACAGATACCCAAAATAATCCTTTGGCACATACACAACTTCACATGGTATCATAGTAGGAGTACTGAATCTGGAGTTCGAGGGGTTCTCATTCTTTGGAAATCACCAGTTTGGTGTGTTTGGGGGTGGCAGCGGAGGAGGCACATCATCTTTTTGAGACCTTGATTTCCCATATAAAAGCAGGGATGATAATTATTGCTCTGCCTATATCAGGGAATTTTCCTGAAAATCATATGGTATTGAAGCGCCTTGAAGGGTTTCAATTATACAAATATCAATTACAGTCACACTAAAATAGGATCATGAACTCAGATAAAAAATCAAGCTGTGTTTTGGTGGCACTGTCAATGTGTAGAACTTCTGGGAGAGGGACTTTAAGATCATGGTCATTGAGGGGCTCTGCAGAAGCATGTTTTGTCCATCCTACTCTGAGCTCTGTGCCTCCTTTTTTTTTTTTTTACTTCCTTTATCCCTTTCTTGATATTATATACAACTTGCTCAAACAAAAAAGTGCTTAAATAAAATTAGCAGCTTATCCATGCAAAGCCAATTATAAATTTGTACTAACTGTTAAGATGGGCTGGGGATTGATTTTGTTGTTGTTGTTTACTGTTAATTCAACGAGAGTGAAAAATATCTTTCTATTCCCTTTTTCCAAATTAGTCTATTTCTAGTAAAAACTTGAGTTTGAAGCAACTGCAAGGTAAGAAGTAACTTTAGGTAAAATCATTGTCTTATGCAACAGAAGTGTTGAGTGAGCAGATTCGTGCCTGGACTCAGGGTCTCTCCCAGACTGCAAAACCATTTTCCTGATGGATAAAGGATACGCTTAGCCAGTAGGATCAAAGATTAGGGCTCTTCTTATCTGCAAATAAAGACTGGACTTGGACACTGTACCTGGGGAAAGAATAAGAGCTTTGGGATCAGATCTAGTTTTGAGTCCTCGTTCTGGCACCTATTAGTGAAGGGGTTTTGAGCAAATAAGTAAAGTCTCTGAGAAAGTAATGGAACCCACTTCATAGGAGAGTGTGACCTTCTTGCTATAACCCAAATATAAGTGGACATGGATTATATGCCAAGGGCAATGATCAGATTTAGGGTACTGTGGAGAATAACATAAATAGAAGGTCCTGACTCATAAGGTCCCCACTTCACTCTACGTGGCTGCTCTCTACCTTCCCCTTTCCCTGATTTCTGTCATTTCTGACATGGTAACCCTCACGCAACCCCTAGATACATACTGCCAAGTATTTAGAACTTACAGGGTCATGGCATTGTTACTTCCAAGAACATAGTTAATGCATATGGGGAATTTATTCTAATCAGTTCAAGAAGCTGATTTCATTCATTCAATATAATGAAAAGAGAATGGAAACGAACTCCAGAGTTCTCCAGCAATGTTCAGTTGAGCAGTGCTTCCTAAAATGCGGGTCACTTCAGCTAGTGATACGTGAATTGATTTTTGCATTGAGCATGTGAGCAATACTTTTAGTTTTCATTGCTATGTGTTTTACTTAATTTACTAGAAAAATAAGCAACAAAGTCATGATTGATTTTATGTCTATCATCACTTACATAGAAAAAGGGAATTGAATTAAAAGTGTTAATTATACGGGTGTTATACAGAGGTGGCAAAAACAGTGGAGGTAGAGTTTAACCAAGGTTTGGAAATACCATGATAGAGATGCCTTCCATCACTTGCTTATGTATCAAAGGACTGGTTCTTCAAATAAGAACTTCCAATCACTAAAAAGGAAGGGTTGATAGGATTAATGCACATGTACCTATACTGGTAATATGCAGTGCCATTTCATCTGTATGCTCTTCATTGATCTCATAATAATGCTGTGAGTTAACGAGAGAGATAGAGGCAAATAGACTAGAGAGTTGGAATATTTGGGCTACAAATTGAACATGAACTCTTATATATCACAATATCAAAGAAGACCACAGAAGCATGGCTGAAATAGCAGTTGCTCTAAATAAAAGTCTCATTACGTGAGGACCTATGGACAGACCAAAGGAAGATTGATTTAGAGAAAAAATAGTTAAAGGAAATGGAAAAAATTTTAATATTAAAGGCTCCTCTGTGGAAGAAGAAACAAACTCATTCTGCATTGATGCAGAGAAAATAACTAGGATTAATGGCTGAAAGTTTCAAGAAAGCAGCTTTTTAATCAATGTAAGTCTGACCTTTCTAATAATTAGAATTGTCTAGAATCAAGCCCTGATCAGCTTCCTTAGACTGCTCCTGTCCCTCCTTGCTGAATTCAGTTTTTCTAAATACTCCAGTTTCCTTTTTAAGTGTCCCCCATCCCAGAGTCACTAATACAAAATTTCTTTTCCTTCCTATTCCCATTTCCTCTGCTTGGACATCAACTAGAATTTTCTTTTTAGAGCACAGTCACATTTTAATTGTTTGTCCTCTCTTAATGTTGGACCTATACTTTAACTATACAAATGAGAATTATGTGAAGATAGGTATCCCCTGTGTGGGAAATCTCCACAATCCTTTCCCAAAAGCTTTCTTTTTAATCAAAATAATTTTGAACTCAGGAAAAACAAATGTCTGAATGTGGCCTAGCTTTGACCAAATGACCTTGAGGAAGACACTTCCCCTTTCTGGGTTTTAGTATCCTCATTTTCTAAAATTAGTCATGTGGGCTGGAAGATCTCAGGCGTTTCCCCTTGGCTCTGATTTTTCAGGATTTTATTAATCAACTTTCCTCACAGCGGAACAGACAAACTCTTAATTATCCAATGAAACTTTGATAGGTTCTGTGTAAATAGTTGTAATTCTTTCTTTGTGTTGTATTCACTTAGGCTCTCCCTTATGTAAATAATCAGCTGCCTAATTTAGAACTTTATTCTTAGTATGCTTAGTGTTAATGTGTGGGTCTGAGTGACAAAAACAGAGCAAAACAAAACAAAAAACACCAGAATTCTTTATTCACAAACGTGAACTTTATTTATAGTTTTGGGCTTGCAAACCAGCAGGAAAATGTCTTCTCATTTTTAAATCCGGTGAGAAGAACCACTCTTTTTCATGTCTGGATGAAAATAGCAATACTCTTCTTTCCTGAGAACTTGAAAACTTCATGTCTATCCTAGATAATCCAGGGGAGCCTGGGTGGCTCAGTTGGTTAAGCGGCTGACTTTGGCTCAGGTCACGATCTCGTGGTTTGTGGGTTCGAGCACCGCATTAGGCTCTGGGCTAGAAGCTTGGAGCCTGGATCCTGCTTCAGATTCTGTGTGTGTGTGTCTCTCTCTCTGCTCCTCCCCTACTCCTGCTCTGTCACTCTCTCTCAAAATTAAATAAACATTAAAACAAAAAGAATAGATTAAAGGAAGAAGAATTTGTGGTGGAGAAGAATTAAATTATATAATTTTAAAAAATAACAGCTTCATTGGGATATAGTTCACATACCTTGCAATTCAGCAATTTAAATAACCAATGCAATGGATATATATACATACATACATACTGAGTTCCTGGCACAGTGCTCCTAAAATCCTTGTAATTTCCTAAATGATAAGAATTGCAGTGTCATCTTCTGTTCTAATATTTGTCATTGACTCTGTCCCTGACACAGGGCTCCTAAAACTGTGTAAATTCCTATGAAAGGAACACTTTGGTTCTATGGAGGGACCTCTGGATGGGCTCCTGGATGGCTCTTGGGTGGGGACTGGTCACCAGAAAGACCAGGCCATGATTAGAAGTTTGGAATTTTCAGCTCCAAACCCCCATCCTCCAGAGGGGGCAGAGGGGCTGGAAATGGAGTTAATAACTGCTTATGTCTATATGAGGAAACATACAGAGTAGTAGGGGTTTCAGTGAGCTTCCTGGCTGGTGAACACATCCACACTGGGAGAGTGATACACCCCAGCTCCTTGGGGACAGAGGCTCTTGCACTTGGGACTTCCCAATCCTTGCCCTTTTTACCTCTTCATCTGGCCGTTCATCTGCATCATTTACCATGTCTTTTAATAACCTAGTAAATGTTATGTGCTTCCTCCAGTTCTGTGAGCTGCTCCAACAAATTAATCAAGACCAAGAAGGGGGTTGTTGGGACATCCAGTCTATAGCTGGTAGGTCAAAAGTACTAGTGTCTGAGGTGCATTGTGGTGGGTGGAGGGGAGGGCAGTCTCATGGAGCTGAGCACTTGTGGCATTTGAAGCTCTCTCCATGTAGACAGTGTCAGACTTGAGTTAAATTGTAGAACACCCAGCTAGTGTCACAGAATTACTTGGTGTGGGGGAAAAGAATCCAACACATTTAGTGATTAGAAGTGTCAGAACTGTTTTGTTTGAGTAGGAAAGGACACCCACAGGAGAGAACACTGTAGGGAAGGACTGCATTTTTCCCTACATAGGAAGGTGGAAAAACTGAGTTTTCTTTTCTTTGTGCTCAAATTTCTGCAACCATCACCACCATAAATTTTAAAACATTTGCATCACCCCAGAAAGAAAGGCCATGTGCATTAGTAAGGAGTCCCAGTCTCCTCCCCCTTCTGGCTCCCACTTGCCTCTGTCATAAGCAACCACTAATTTATGTTGTCTTTACAGATTTGCCTATTCTGAATATTTTATATAAATGGAATCATACAATATGTAGTCTTCTGTGGCTAACTTCTTAGTACAAAGCTTTCAAGGTGTATCTATATTATAGCATGTATTAGTATGTCATTCCCTTTAGTGGCTAAATAATGTTCAATTATATTGGAGTTACCACCTTCCGTATATCCATTCATCAACTGGTGGACAATGAGGGTTGTCTTCATCTTTTGCTATGACAAATAATGCTGCTAGGGACATATATGTATGTGTTCGTTGTTTCTTTGTTTTTTGTGGACATATGGTTGATTTCTCTTGGGTGTATATGAATAGAATTACTGGGTCAAATGGAAACATCATGTTATGTTTTGAGAAACTGTAAGACCTTTTCCAAATGTCTACACCATTTACATTTATACTAGTACGAGAGTCCAATTTCTCCATGTCATAGCCAATGTTTGCTATATCTGTCTTTTTGATCATAGCCATCTTAGTGGATATAAAGTCCTATCTCATTGTGGTTTTTCTTTGCATTTCCATGATGACTAATGATGTTGAACATCTTTTCATGTACTTGGTGGTCATTCGTATATTGTCTTTGGAGAAATGTCTATGAAGATACTTTGCCTATTTTTTTTATTGGATTTCTTTTTTTTTAATTGAATTGTAAGTGTTCTTTATATATTCTTAATACCAGTTCCTTATCAGATATATGATTTGCTTGGCAAATATTTTCTACCATTTTGTGGGTTGTTTTTCACTTTCTTTTTTTTTTAATTTTTTTTATGTTTATTTATTATTGAGACAGAGAGAAACAGAGCATGAGTGGGGGAGGGGCAGAGAGAGAGGGAGACACAGAATCCAAAGCAGGCTTCAGGCTCTGAGCAGTCAGCACAGAGCCTGACGCAGGGCTCGAACCCACAAACTGTGAGATCATGACCTGAATGGAAGTCAGACACTTAACCGACTGAGCCACCCAGGCACCCCTGTTTTTCACTTTCTTGATGGTGTCCTTTGAAGCAAAGAAGACAACTAATTTTAAAGAAGTTTATTATCTATTTTTTTCCTCGTTTATGCTTTTGGTGTCATATTTAAGAACCCATCAGCTAATCAAAAATTTTGAAGATTTCTTCCTCCTTTCTTTTAAGAGTTTTATAACCTTAGCTTTTATACTTAGGTTTTTGGTCCATTTTGAGATAACTTTTATATCCAGTGTGAATTTGGAGGTGAGGTGTCATTATTTTCCATGTTCATATCCCATTGTCCTATAACCATTTGTGGAGCAGACTATTTTTTCTCCATTGAATAGTCTTGGTGCTGTTGCTGAAAATCAATTGACCATAGATAATATGGGTTTATATCCAAAATTCTAATTCTATTCCATTGATCTATATGTCTACCCTTGTGGCAGAATCACACTGTCTTGAATACTTTGTTATTTTGCAGTAAGTTTCAAAATTAGAAAATATAAGTCCTCCAAATACGTTCTCCTTTTTTCAAGATTATTTTGGCTAACCTGGGTCCCTTGAGTTCTCTTATGAATTTTAGAATCAGTTTTCAAATTTAAAAAAAAAAGCTGTTATTCTGATAGGAATCCAGCTACATTTTCATATCAAAGTGGGGACTATTGCTATTTTAACAATATTAAGTCTTCTGATCATTGATGTCTTTCCATTTATTTAGAATTTTTTACTGCTTTTAACAATGTTCCGTATTTTCAGAGTATAACTTTTATTCACCTTTTGTTAAATTTACTGTTAAGTATTTAATTTTTTTATTGTTTCAAGTGGAATTGTGTTTTTTTAATGTTCACTATTTTTTTTTTTGAGAGAGAGAGAGAGAGAGAGAACGAGAGTTCACACATGAGCGGGGGAGGGGCAGAGAGAGAGTGGGAGAGAGAGAATCCCAAGCAGGCCCCATGCTGTCAGCACAGAGACAGATGAGGGGCTCAAAGTCACAAACCAGCAGATCACGAGCTGAGTCGACATCAAGAGTTGGTCACCAAGTAGAGTAAGCCACCCAGAAGATTAAGCTCTATAAAAACTCTTGAACAATGGAATTTAAAGAGTTTCTGGATTGATGAATACATCACAGCGCTGGGAGAGTAATGCACCCAGAGAGGGCATGCAAGTTCTGTATAGAACCTCCCCTACCACTCATACTTTACCTTGTAGAGGTAAGTAAAGTATTTCCCTGAATCTGTGAGGCATTCTAGCAAATTACTGAATTTTAGGAGCAGGGGGTAATGGGAACCTGTGATATAGCCAGCTGGTCAGAAGTAGAGGTAACTCCTGGCACTTGAAACTGGCATCTAAAGTAGGAACAGCCTTGTGGGACTGAGCCTTAACCTGTAGGAACTGTGCTAACTCCAAGCAATTAGTGTCAGAATCAAACTGACACATAGGATATCCAGTTGGTATCCACAGATAATTGGTGCTTGGTGTTTGGAAGCACCTGAGTCATGTAAAGAAAAAAGTAAATAATGATTTTGGTTTACTGATATGTATCCCACAATCTTGCTGGATTCTTTTATTCGTGCTGATAGATTTTAGTGGATGCCTTAGGATTTCCTATGTATAATCATGCTATCTGCAAGTAAAGATAGTTTTACCTCCTCCTTTCCAATCTGGATGTCTATTGTACCATTTTCTTGCTGAACTCATGTGGCTGGAACTTCCAGTTCAATGTTAAATAGAAGTGGTTGAGAATGGACAAACTTCTTCTTCTGAATGAAACACTTTTCATTCAGCCTTTCACCATTAAGCAGGATGTCAGTTGCAGGTTTTCAAAGATACTCTCTTAGAGACTGAATAAGTTCCCTTCTTCTCTCTTTTGTTGAATATGTTATCATGGAAAACTGTTAGATTTGGTCAAATTCTGTTTCTGCATCTCTGGAGATGATCATGGGGTCTTTGGGGTTTTTTTTTTTTTTTTATTCTACTGATAGAATCTATTGTATTAATTTGTTTCTGAGCGTTAAACCAACCTTGCATTCCTGGGATAGATTACACTTGAACATGGTGTATAATCCTTCTATATGTTGCTGATTTGGTTTACTAGTACGTATTTTCTTGAGGATCTTTGTGTCTATATAGATAAGATAAATTAGTCTGTAGATTTCTTCTCTTGCGGTATATGACCTTTTATTTTATAAGATTGATTAGCGATGTCCCCTTTCTTTTATTCCTGATTATAGTAATTTGAATCTTCCCTCTTTCTCTCTCTCATCAATCTCCCACAGACTTGTTAATTTTCTTACTTTTTTCAGAGGATAAACTTCGATTTTATTGATTTTATCTGTTATTTTTCTAGTATCTATTTCATTGTGTCCACTTTTATCCTTATCATTCCCTTTTTCTTTTTGCTTTAAGATTAGTTTAACTTCTTTTCCTAGTATCATAAGATATAAAGTTAGGTTATTGTTTCAAGATTTTTTTAAATATCAAAGTTGACAGTCATAAATTTCCTTCTGAACACTGCTTTCTGTGCATCCATACATTTTGCTGTGTTGTGTTTTTGTTTAACTCATCTCAGTATTTTCTAATTTCTATTGTGATTTATTATTGGTTATTTAGGAGTGTGCTTAAATTCCCCATATTTGTGAGTTTCCCAAATTTATGTTATTTCAGCTTGAAGGAATTCCTTTAGTATTTCTTGTAAGGCTGATTTGGTAGCAACAAATTTTTTCAGTGTTTGCTTATTTGAGATTGTCTTTATTTTACCTTCATGTGTGAAAAATATACTCGCAGTATGTGTATGTTGCTGTACACAATGGGGTCCTGCATTTCTCTGAGATTGTTGATTTTTCTCTGTTCCTTCTTCTCTTTGCTCTTCAGATTGTATAATTTCTATTGATCTATCTTTAAGTTCATGATTTCTTTTTTCTGCCAATTCAAATACACTATTGATCCTCTCTAGTGAATTTTTCATTTGTTATTGTGTCTTTTTTAACTCCAGAATTTCCATTTCATTCTCCTTGTAATTTCTACTTCTTTAGTAATATAGGTTACTTGATAAGACATTGTCCTCATACATCCCTTTAATTCTAAAATCATGGTTTCCTTTGGTTTTTTCAACATATCTGTAATAATCTGCTTTGAAGTCTTTGTTCAATCCAGTATTTACTCACTCTGCTTCTGGTATGTGCTCTTTTGCCCTGTGTCTGGGTCAGTCTTGTATGTTTCTTTGCATATTTCTTATCTTTTGGTTAAAAACAAAACACTGTAGATAATATATTGTAGCATCTCTGGATACTGGTTCCCCAACCCTCTTTGGGGCTTGTTATCGTTATTTACTTGTTTACTTTTTGGCGACTGACTAGATTATTTTAGTGAAGTCTATTTCCACTGTAGTGAGTTAAATTATAAATGTCATTGTTAAATTATGTCCAAGATAGACTTTTAGTGAAAGTGGGAAAGTAATATGCATAAAGCATGTCCCCAGTGATGTAAGCAAAAAAAGGTGGTAGCTGTATGTATGCATGTGTATAGTTTGTTTCGAAAAAGATGAAAAAAAAACCTGGCAATGTAGCTGCCTTGGGGAAGGAAGACTAAGAATTGGTAGGCTAGTATGAAGAAAAACTCATTTCCTTTAACATACTATTTTCAACACCTTTGTTTTGTTTTGTTTTTGTCTTGTATGCATTTCTTCATACATTTACAAGGGTAGAATAACTGAACCCTGATTCAGTTTATTTTTGCAAGTAGAAAAAATCCTAGATATCTCATATTAAATTCATGCATTTTTGTTTTAACTAGAAATTAAATTACTTTATTTAAAGATTTTACTTTCATTAGGGATTTATGATTAAGAAACATTAATGGATCAGAATGCATTATACCAAATTTATTTGACATTTAAAAAAAAAAAACACCTGTCTTAGACTAGTGTTTCATCTGGTAAAATCATTAGTCAAATCAAAAGGTTTTTTTTTTTAAATAAAAGTTCTAATCTAGAACCTAAAATGTCAATCTGGAGGATATGCATATATTTGTTCATTGTTTCTCTTCCTACTCTGTGTTGGCCTTCTTTGATGGTTATCAACTGTGTCCCTTGAGTTCACTTCCAGACCACAAGGGTCTCCCCTTACGTGCCTGCTGCTTCTTCTTGCTTAATGAGAGTTCCAAGATTGTTCACAGGGTGCATTTATTTTTCAATAACCACAGGCAACTTCTTCTCAGACTTCATTGTCTGAGTCCCTCTCTCCACAAGGGGTTCTTGCCTTCTGCCATTAGAGTGTGGCCCCTCTCTGATCAGGTTCACTGCAGCAAGATTAACCTGTCATTAAAAAATATATAATTGCACTTCAGTTTTCTCCTGTTTCTTAAATGGATGCCTAACCTAGCTGCAAAGCCCCTTGCCAGAATGCAGCTGAAAAGCCTTTGGCAACGGAAAGCTGATTATTTGCAAAAGTGGGACTCCTAATTGGAAAATGTGATGGAATGAAAATAGTGAGTCCCGAGTAATCTCCTTCTAAAATGATAATGTGTTCCGCTTAATGAATATTAATGTGTCATATTCATGAGCCTGGAAAATTTGAACCTGTGAGATAAGAATTTGTTCTACCTTAGAATCAACATGCTCACTCATTCACACTTTCCCATTCACATGGACAAGCTGCCTTTCTTGATGGGACACCTCTCACAGACAGCAATTAGCATGTATGCAGACCTCTAATTGGTTGTGAATTTTTTTTTAAATTTTTTTTCCTCTTCCTGTGGATCATGATGCATGCTTTCATACTCTTTACTCTGTTCTATTCTCACATTCTAACAGCAACGGGCCGTGTATTTTTCCTCTGATTTAATTTTGCACTGCCCATAGGGAATGTGCAACATTGGTCAGGTTTGGCCACAGTTGAGAAGGACTGTTTGTTTTATGATGAAATGAAAAGGAATCTGTGCATCCAAATGGATGTTGTGTGTGTGTTAAGAGTATTTGGAGTTCAACTTATTCCAATAATATAGTTATGACTAAAAACATATTTGGAACTGAGGGCCATTTTCTCAGTAAAATGTGCAGGTCTGTGCTAGGATTAGCTCGGTGGAGCCAAATGGGATTGATATCATTTAAGATACAATTTTTCTACAGTAATACAAGGCGAGACACCATGAGGGCCCCAGTATAATTAGAGCTCAACTTTGAGGTAATACCACTTCTCAAAACTTGAGACTTTGCTTTAAATACACACACACACACACACACACACACACACCCTTATTGAGATATCATTCATATACTATCATATACCATGCAGTTCACCCATTTCATTTGTCTTCAGTATATTTACAGAGGTGTGCAACCAGCACCATTATGAATTTAGGACATTTTTATCAGTCCAGAAAGAAACGCCATACCCATTAACAGTCATTCTTCATCATGCCTCCACCCCTCACATTCTGAGGCAACCACTGACCTACCTTCTGCTTCGAGAGGCTTGCTTGCTCCAGATCCCACGTGTACACGGGCCATACAATGTGGTCTGTTGTGTCTGGCTTCTTTCAATTAAGGATGATGTGTTCAAGGTTCATCCAGGTCATAGCACATATCGGTACTTCATTCCTTTAATTTTTCTTAATAACATGGGACTTTTTAAGAAAAATCCCAGTTATAGTGGAAGACCTGTACGTGGAGAATTTATTTTTCCATCAGTGGAACATATATGAATGAATACTTGTTAAATTTTTAAAAATGTGTCCTAAGAGCAAAAATATTTTATGGCACAGAGAAATTAGATTTTGCCCTACCCTTATCTAGGGAGAATGGAATCAGATAATGTGGGGATCTTTTGTTTTATTTTGAGGCAACCTGTGGGTAATGGCCATTTTTTTTCCAGAGCAGAAATGTCAGCTCTGTATAAGAAATGAGAAAACACAGAAGGGAGGAGAGGTTTCTGAAGGATGGAAAAAGCTAGGGGCTGCCTGATGGAAGAAGGTTCCCAGGCACATGAGAGACCCAGTGACAGGAAGAGAGAAGAAAGTGGGAAAGAAGAGATAAATGTGTGTGTGTGGGGGGGGGAGGTTATTCAAAAGTAAAAAGCTTCATTGTGTCCCCTCAACGTTTATATTTTGAAGCCCTAAACCCTAATGCGGTGGGATTTAGAGATGGGACCTTTGAGAGATAGGTGTTGATGAAGTCATGAAGGATGGACTCTCATGATGGGATTAGTGCCCTTATCAAAACAGGAAGAGATGCCAGAGCTCTCTCACCACGTGAGGGAACAGAGAGAAAGCCAACAGCTGCAAACCAGGAAGGAGTTCACACCAGGATCTGAGCTGGCTGTACCTTGATCTTGGGCTTCTCAGCCTCCAGAATGGTGAGAAATTGATGTTTGTTGTTTAAACCTCCCAAGCTATGGTATTTTGTTATAGCAGTCCAAGGAGACAGTACTTAGGTATTAAAAAAAATCTACACTGTGCCCTTTAAGAAATCCTTAATGAAAACTCTGTTTCATTCTGTGTCAATGGGGATACGTGCTCAAGGCTATTTTGAGGGTTTTGTGCAAGGACCCCAGGAGAGGCCCTCCCAGGACGGAGTTCTATTTCTGTGCAGGGCCCAGGATAATATCTGGCCAGATGGGGTTGTATGCTTCCTGTGCTTCCTCCAACTCCCAGCATCCTCCCCTGGAGCCCCTCACAGCTTGTTGCCAGCCAAGTGAATCACTTCCTTCCCTATCAGTGCTGATGTGTTAACTTTGGGGAAATCTCAGTGCAGCGATCCCTAGCCAAATCTTAAGAAACACCACGGTTGGCAAAATCACAGCTGATAAAATCAGTTTCATAGCAAATATAAGATTAGGGGAAAAACAATAAAGGTGGCATTGAATGTATATGTGAGTGTAAAAAATAAATAAAAGTTGTAGAAAGCATCCATTCCCTAGAGCGCAACAAGTTTCCCATTCTTCTGACTCTGCCCAGGTAGGTAAATGTCCACCTGCTCACCATCTTCAACTGTCCAGGGGACACTGCTGCTGGATACTGAGGAACCGAGACAGACCACGACATTGCAAACCAGTCCTCATGTGCCTGAAACTCAGCATCTTTTCATTCTTTGTGTGTGTGTGTGTGTGTGTGTGTGTGTGTTTTATTTATTCATTTTCTTTTATAGTTTATTGTCAAGTTGGTTTCCATGTAACACACAGTGCTCATCCTAACAAGTGCCCTCCTCCAGGCCCATCACACCCTTCCCCTGTCCCCCTCCCCACACCCCCATCAGCCTTCAGTTTGTTCTCAGTATTCAAGAGTCTCTCATGACTTATCTCCCTCCCTCTCCCCAACTATTTTCCCCTCTTCCCCTCTCCCATGGTCCTCTGCTAAGTTTCTCCTGTTCCACTTATGAGTGAAAACATATGGTTTCTGTCCTCTACCTGTCTTATTTCACTTAGCATGACACTCTTGAGTTCCATCCACATTGCTACAAATGGCCAGATTTCATTCTTTCTCATTGCCATGGAATATTCCATTGTATAAATAAACCACATCTTCTTTTTTTTTTTTTTAAACCACATCTTCTTGATCCATTCATCAGTTGATGGACATTTAGACTCTTTCCATGATTTGGCTATTGTTGAAAGTGCTACTCAGCATCTTTTCAACTTGCATTCTCTCTGGTTTCCTTCTTTCCTGGACTGCAAACCAGCCTGGGGGCAGTTGTGAAGTGCCCAGACCCTGAGGTTTGAAGACTTGTGCACATGACCCAGGGCAGGGTTCTGTAAACTTTCCGTGCCTCATCTGAAACACACATGAACGTCATACCTACCTGAAAGTCTTCATGAGGATTCTGTGACTCAGGGCTGGTGAGAGTCACTGGTGCATAGGAAGTACATGTTTGCCTTTCCAGTGTGTCATTGTCAGAGGCTAGATAGGATGTTGGTGCAATTGGTGGCTTTTTCACAAGTTACCTCATTGGCTTGGTTATTTCAAGGGTGTATGTCCTATCTATAGACTAGAAGGATGGTGTATAAAGAGATTGCTTTCAGCCTTCCGTGAGGCCTGGCCCAGTGACTCTTACCATACATACCATACCTTCCTCTCTCGTTGAGGGGATCTCGTTGACTGGCATGGCTCAGTCGCACTTGTGACTCTGATATTTGACTCTTTTATAATGACTCAATCAGAGACAGTGCCCTCTTGAGAATTGAGAGCAGGACCTGAGAACTTTGAGCACCCAGAGTCGTCATAGCACAGAATTAACACAGCACAGGGAAACAAATGACGGTCTAATGGAAGCAGCTGTGATCTGTATGACGATACGGTAGTTTTTAGATTCTTCTGCTTTTGATATAATAAATGACAATGCAGTTGGTGGAGAAGAATGAAGAAGATACATGAGCGTAGAGGAGCCTGGGTGGCTCAGTCAGTTAAGTGTCCGACTTCAGCTCAGGTCATGATCTCACAGTTTGTGAGTTCGAGCCCTGCGTCAGGCTCTGTGCTGACAGCTCAGCGTCTGGAGTCTCCTTCCAATTCTGTCTCCCTCTCTCTCTGTCACCCCCATGCTCATGCTCTATCTCTCTCTGTCTCTCAATAATAAATAAAAATGCTTAATAAATAATAAAAAAAGAAGATATGTGCAAAGCTGGGAATATTTTTTTAATGTCCCCAAGAGAAGAAATCTAAAAGGAGAAAGAAAATAAGGACACAGAACACAGAAATGATAGTGAAATTAATTGAGGAACACATGAACAATATTCTTTTAGATTTTTAACATTTTCTTTAAACGTTTTTCTTACACATGTACTCATAAGCGTCATTTTCCCCCAAAACACAAAAAATAAACTTGGCATACATCATGTTTTTATTGCAATCCTCTATTCTCTCTTTCCCTTATTCTTTCTGCACCCCAGCCAACCCCCTGCCCTGTACAGTCTTTCAACACTTGTTAGAAATATAATTAGGCACCCTTTTATAGTTTTCTCCATGTTTAAAATGGCTTAGTTATGCACGTGTAAAGAAATTTCTTTGTCTTGGCTCCCATTTTTAAAATAGATAATTTGCGGGACACTGAGTGGCTAGGTTGGTTAAGCGTCCAACTCTTGGTTTCAGTTCAGGTCATGATCTCACAGTTTCCTGGGCTCAAGCCCCGCGTTGAGCTCTGCACTGGCAGCGCAGAGACTGCATAGAGTTCTCTCTCTCCCTCTCTCTCTGCTCCTCCCTGCTCGCTCTTGCTCACCCGCTCTCTCTCTCTCTCTCTCTCTCAAAATAAAGAAGTAAACTTTAAAAAATAGAATAAAATAGATCATTTTGTACTCATTCTTCTGCATCTTTTCTTCTTTTAATAATATATCAGAAAAAAAATCCAAATCAGCTGGACTAACTCTAATTTATTGGTTTTAAATGCTGCAAGAAACTGAATGGTGTGGACATACCGTAATCAACCATTCCCCTTTGCTTTTCTTGTTTGTTCATTTCCTTGTCTTACTGGTATCACGTGAGAGCTTGTTCCTGGAATTTGCATTTTCTTGGCAACCAATGAGTTTACACGTCTTTTAATAAGTTTGTTAGCTGTTTGCATTTGCTCTTCAGTAAAATTGTTGTGAATATTCATGGTTGTTTCACTCTTTTGTGTCATTTAGAGGGTCTCTTTGCTTTTTCCCCAAATCTAATATTTGCCTATTTACTTTATTCAGGGTATGATTTATCATTTGAAATTTGTCAATTTTTACATATGTATCAATTTTTTTTCTTTTATAGCTTTGGGGTTTCTAGTGTGGGTTAGCAATATTTCCTGCTTCTGGATTATACATACTGTCTTCAAAATTGTCTCTGAGACTTTTATTGCTTCATATTCTGCGTTTAAGTCTTCAATCCATCTGGAAAATATTTTCATATTTTGTGTAAAATCGAGGTCCGACTCCAACTTTATTTTCCTCCAGATGGGTAACCAGTTCGCCAGCACTATTTATTAAAAGGTCTGTTCCTTTCCAACTGAACTGAAATACCAACTGAGTTCTCATATGGACTCAGACATATTCCTGGATTTTCTATTCTGTTCCTTTAATCCCATTGTCTTTTCTGGCCAATGGCATATTGACAGGATTACACTGTTTCTTAGAATAGTCTGCATCCTGGCATGGCCAGTACCCCTTTTCATCCTTCCTTCCCGTTAATAAATGTAGCTATTATATGAAAGTTTATTTTTCCATGTAAATTTTAAAAGCATTTTATATAATCATTAAAAGATATTCTCCTGGGGGGTTCTAACTGAAATGTGAGTATGTTTACTAATTTATAAAGATCTTATATTTTGTGATCATAAGTCTTCTATCCAAAGGGCTGGCATATTTTTCCATTTGCTGTGATATTGTTTGATCTTTCAAGAGATTATATAGCTTTAGCACCTCTAGCTGATGCCATTTCTATGACACTTTTCTTACATCTTTTATAATTTATTTTTGCTTTTATAACTGAATTTTTGTTTTCCTATTTCTATGCATAGTTGCCTGTTGCTAACTTGTAAATCCTATTATAAATTCTAGTTTTTTCAGCCTTTTGGCATGTTTGAGAAAGAAATGTGATCATTGTGAAATAGTTTTAGTTCTTTCTATCATTGTGATCATTGTGAAATAGTTTTAGCTCTACCTCTTCTTACGTATTAAGATAAGGTAATACTAAATTATAATTGTGATAATGAGTAATCTCCCAGTCTGATTTTTTAATTTCAATTTAAATAACAGATATCATTCATTTAGGAGAATATTTTCTGTTGCGTTTGGCATTTTATATTTGATTTATTTCCCTTTTTCATTGTTCACTTAGTATTTTATTAAAAAGATTGCTAAATTTTATCAAGAATCACTTCAGCATTGGTCTGTTTGCACATGTTTTGTTCTTTATGTTCATAATACATAATGTATTATGCAGATAGATTTCCTGATGTTAACCATCCTGGTTTCCTGGAATAAACCTTACTTGGTCATAATGTAGTATTTTAATAACCTAGTAGGATCAATTTTCTAATATCTTATTTGAATTGAGATTGTACAATATTTCCTCCCTGTAGCATCTTTATTATATTTTGTTATTAAAGTCAAACTGTACCCATAAATGAATTGGATAAATGTCCATCATTTTATCAATGGGCGATTTAAGTAACATTGGAATTACCTATTATTTAAAGATTAGATAAATTTAGCTGGCAATTCACCTAATCTTGGTGCCTTTTATTATCCCTTGTATGGTAATTAGCCTATTCACATTTTCCACTTCTTAATGGGTCAGTTTTGGCAATGGATACATTGCTAGGAAATCAACTATTTCCTTCAGGTTTTAAGTTTATTGCCAGAGAGTTGCATGGTTGACAAAATGCTAATGGAAAATGTAGAAAAACATAATTCCATCCATAATGTTACATAATGTAAAATAGGTAAAATTGGATATGTACATAGTCATGTACTGGCTGATATAAATGAATAAATTGATTGGATTTGGGGATAGGCTGTTCAATAATTATTTTCCCTGTGGGTTTCTGCTATTCTAATAAGATATCAGCAACATTATTAAAAAGATGAAACATTGTGGTATCATAGTTAAGAATGTAGACACTGAATTTGTGCAGATCATGGACTCAAGGGCTGGGTGCATGGGTGAGCTAGACCAGTTCCTGGGAGTCACCTAGCCTCAGTTTGCTTATTTGTAAAATGGGGATAATAATAGGACCCTTTTCCCAGGGTTGATCAAATGATGCAAACTGTCATCAAAAAAGCAGATTATGAGACAGGTTGGTGTTCATCACAATTGATACCACTTATCATTCCATTTAACCTGCCCAGCCCTTTGCGATGAGATGGCCAAAATGAATGAATAGTCTTGTGGTATAACAGATTTGTTATGGTTAAACTCACAGACCCAGGCGAGTCAGGAGTTCAGTTGAATTTGAGGTGATATGCACATGGCAGAAAGACCTCCAGGGGGAGGTGTCAGAGTGACAGAGCAATAAAGAAGAAGAAGAAATAGGCCCAGCTAGGAAAAGCTGGAGGAATTTTGGGAGAGGCGGCAGAGTGTCATTGACAGGGATGTCAACAGTTTTAAGCCTGTCAGAGTTTAAATCTTGTTTCTACCAATTACCAGGTGTGTCTTTGAGACCTAGGAGTTCCACGTTTAAAACAGGGCTAATAATAACACTTGCCTCAAAAGTTAATTTGAGAATTAAACCAGATGCTGCATGAAAAGTGCTTGACCCGTAGTAGGTACTCAAAAATAGTTTTTATATTAAGAGGTTGTCCAAGCAACACAAAGAAATGAAGACTCTCAGGTAAATAATAGGATGGGTTACATAAGTTCCAGGATGGCCTCATGGACTAAAGCTGTAGTCAGCAGGAGAGATCATGGATAGGAATTCATGAGTGGCCAGATGCCTAGATGAGAAAGATAATGGAGAAAACAGTGTATTGCATTTTTCCTATCTCCTCCTCAAACTTATACCTGGCTTTGGAAGAAGTCCATGTTGGATGCAATTGGATTTTCTGGGTGTTTGTAGTTATGACAATTTAGATAATAAAAAAAAGTGGTGATTGGTGTGCAAATAGTCATTTAGAAATGACCTTTTGGGGGATAGTAGGAAGGGTGTTATCTAAGGATGGTAAGACCAGTGTAATGTGAAGCCAAGCAGAATTAATAAGAATAGATACTGGGGAAAGGCTACATTGGGGAGAAAATGTGAGACAAGATGATTGACATACATCGTGAAGATTTTAAAGTTTAGAAATTTTACTGTAGCTTTTTTTCAAATTATTTTTGTCCTCAGAGTAGTCGTTTTGTCATCGTTTAAGTAGGTTATATTCAATAAAGGGAGCTGATCTTTATGGGAAGAGAAAGGTGATTTACTATAGCGAGAGTCTAAGGGAAAAATGTAGAGTTACAGAATAGGGTTCTTTCCTTTGTATGCAAAAGCAATTTTCACTGATCACTGAAGGACAGGCTTAGACTAGTAACAAAAGGACTTACCTCCCCCAAAGACCAAGAGTGTATAGAAAAAGAGGCCTTGGACAGGCCAGTTAGCCTGTGAGAGTAGACTGAGAAGGAGAGATAAAGGTGGCCATGAATGCTAATATATTCTATATACACATGATTTGCCCAATTTGCTTGAAGTTTGTGCCCTGATGTTCCTTTTGCAGGAGTAAAATAGCCTGAGCACTTTAGAGGGAAGGCCAAGCATGCTTTGCTGGAACAGATCAGGTATCAAGGAAAGAGAATCATAAGCAAAAGACAAAGAAAGAGCCCCTAGTGCATTGTCCTTGGATCAGAAGTTCTCCTTTCTGGAATAGAAGGCAGAAAGATATCAAAGGAACAGCAAAATGCAACTGGTTCATCACCAGGGCTGTTTTTAACATAGATGATGCCTCTGAATTCCTAGTCAAAGAGAGGGTTATGTCAGGGAATTGGAAGAGGAATAGGAAAAAGATCCAGAAAAAAAAATGAGCTGGAAATGTGGACATAAACAAAGAGATACTATTTATCCACTGCCAAACAGGCAAAGATTTAAAAAGAATTATAGTACTTAGTGTTACCTAGGATAAATGGGGACCAGAACCCTAATTTATGCATTCCTGGTGAGGATATTCATCAGCACAGCCTGGTTGGACTCAAATTTGGTAATGTGTACAGAAGGCCTTAAAAATGTGCAAACTTTCAAAGCCATTGTTTTAGTTAGGATTAGTTCGGCTGTATTTGATAGAAACCCAAATTCTAAAGTGACTCAAGTAAGATAAAAGTGTACTTCTTCTTTCTGGAAGTGAGCAGTCCAGGGCTGATATGGCCCTCCATAGAGAGTACTGTGGACCCAGAAAAAGCTTGTATCTTATTGCCTGACCAGCCTCTGCAAAAGCTTCTTCTCATGTCCTTGGAGATCCTTTCAGCCCCAGTCATCCTGTCAGAAGGGAGACCAAAAGAAAACTTAGGTTTTAAGTGACACTTGGCAGAAGGTATATGCTACACTTCCATTTAGACCCCAATACCTAGAATTTTTGGCTGAAAAGGTGGCTAGAAAATATAGCTTTTATTGTTGACATCTATGTGCTCACTGATAATTCATAGTTCAGATGCTAAAAGAAATCAAGAAACAACTACTGTGGATGGTTTAAGAGCAGTCTCTGACCTATTCCATTATGAATTTATCTAAGGAAGTAATCAAAAAATACTATTTTATATAGATAGATGGATGGTAGATAGATAGATGATAGATAGATGCTCTGTAGCCATTAACATGGTATATAAAAATGAATTTCCTGACCTGAAAAAATAATGGTGGTGCATTGCCAATTGAGAAAAATGGTGTACAAAGTAGTATGGCTGGTATCATCCAAACTTTGTTGTTATTGTTTTTTTTTTATCATCCATATTTTTTATTTTAATGTTTATTTATCTTTTTAAATTTTTTTAATGTTTTATTTATTTTTGAGACAGAAAGAGACAGAGCATGAGAGGGGGAGGGTCAGAGAGAGAGGGAGACACAGAATCCAAAGTAGGCTCCAGGCTCTGAGCTGTCAGCACAGAGCCCTACGCTGGGCTTGAACCAACAAACGTGAGATCATGACCTAAGCCAAAGTTGGAGGCTTAACCGACTGAGCCATAGGGTGCCCCTTTTTATTTACCTTGAGAGAGAAAGAGAGAGAGAGAGAGAGAGAGAGAGAGAGAGTACGCGCGTGCAAGTTGGGGAGGGGCAGAGAGAGAGGGAGAGAGAGAATCCCAAGGTGTTCCATGATCAGCGCTGAGCCTGCTGTGAGGTTCGATCCCACAGCTGTGAGATCATGACCTGAGCTAAAACCAAGAGTCGGCTGCTTAACCAACTGAGCCATCCAAGCACCCCTAGTATCCAAATCTGTATAAAGAGTATAAAGAATAAACGTCAGAATGGAAATACATTACATGTAATATCTACTGTCCATTGTTAGCAGTATTAGCAATGTGGGCTTTTTTCTTCCTCCTTCTTTAATATTCTGGATTTCTCTCCAATGAGTATAAATATATAATCAAATTAAGAAAAAATCTCCAACCAGGGCTTGACAGCTCCTTTGCACCACCACAGACGCTCACTTCTTTGAATTCCTGCTATTTCTCAAACTAGCACAGTGATCTGCTGATTCTCCCCCTTTTGACATGTTTTTACACCAATCCTTCCTAAGCAAAACTAGCACAAGGATTTCCCAATAAAACAACTCTTATCGTTCTATTTCTCTGATAACCTTAAGTACTCTGCAGTTGCTCCCTTGAGTTATAATAAATAAAAAGTCCTTTCATTCCACTTCAGAGTTCTTTGCTAGATGTTCCAAACCTGCTTTGCTCACCTCATCACGCAATTTCATCTGCCCTTCCAGATGATGTATCTGCTGGTCCCAAGTGCATCCTGCCTCTTCCTGTTCTGTGTCGATTCTCAAGTGTTAACTATGTCAAAAATGCCCATCTTGCTCTAACTTTGGCTGTTGGAATCCATCTTCCATAATCTTTAAGGTTCTTCTTAGATGCTATCTCCTCCCCGAAGCAATTGCAGTAGATGTGATCTCCACGAGCTTTTTAAAATAGCAATGGCTATCTTTTGTCTTATAAAATGGCTATTTTGGGGCCTGCCTTCTCTCTTTTGTTAGAATATTGCAAATTCCCTCAAGATCTCCCTGGGATTTTTCGTTGCACCCCCTCCCCATTATGCCTATCACGGAATTGAAGTACAATAGGAGCTCAGCCAATGTTCACCGAACTAAGTTTAATTTAATAACAGTTACATGTGGTGATAAGGAGACTGCCATAGCCTCAGGAAAAGGGGAGAGGAAGAGCAGAGGGGTGAAGGGATGTTAAGAGGGTGTGTCAGAATTGTGAAAGAAGGAGGCAATGTGAAATGAAATGAGAAGAGTTTCCAAAGAATAAAATATCACTGAACTTGAATTAAATGGAAAACATGACATGTAGGAAAATTTTTGTTTCAAAAGCAGTACCCCCAAATTTTCAGTATTCATGAGTTTCTCTGTAAAATTGATGTTTGGTCTTACCTTGAATACCTCTAGTGACAAGGAACTTATTCCCTCACATGGTAGTTTATTTCTTCAGAGGACAACTCTGATAGAAATTTCTTTCATTTTATTGAAACAAAATAAGCCATTAGTTTTGTCCATGTTTTTCTATTCCACCTCAAATATTCCTTCTCTGTGAGAGCCCTTCATGTATTTGGGTAAAGCCATCACATCCTGTCTAAAATGTTTCTTCTCTTAGACTAAACTCTTTCGTTTTATTCCATCACTTCTCAT
Source organism: Cryptoprocta ferox (assembly GCA_028646485.1). Lineage (NCBI taxonomy): Eukaryota > Metazoa > Chordata > Mammalia > Carnivora > Eupleridae > Cryptoprocta > Cryptoprocta ferox. Next base: position 129,914,717 of record CM053560.1, on the reverse strand, counting down.
CCCTCCTTCCATGGTGCTCAAAAAGGAACTGATCTTTCCCAGAGGATAATATTCTCCCACTGGTATTATTAGACCTGATGGCACATGTTTCCCATCTTTAACATATAGTGTAGGACAAGGGTGCCTGGGTAACTCAGTAGGTTAAGTGTCTGACTCCTGATCTCAGCTCAGATCATGATCTCATGGTTTGTGAGTCTGAACCCTGCTCTGGGCTCCGTGCTGACAGCACAGAGCCAACTTGGGATTCTCTCTCCCTCTCTCTCTGCCTCTCCACCACTCATGCTCTCACTCTCTCTCTCAAAAATAAAATAAATAAACATTTAAAAAATTACAGTGTAGGACATATGAGCACCCAGTAGCATATTACCACTTTTCTCACTCTCTCCCAAAATATATAACCAGTTTTTCAATTTTATGAAATTGGAAGTAAAGCATCTTTAATGAATAACTATTTGTATTGACCATTTCATCTGATACTCAACACAAATTCCTAACTCTTCCCTTTCAACCAGATTGACACTCCCAAACTACTTTCTTTAGAAACTATGGAAGCACCAGTTCTATCTGTAAGAAGGAGAATGTCCAGAACAGGTGGATGAATGTAAAGGTTATCTCATGGCTGCTTCAGAGGCACAGATGTGTGAAATCAACAACAGGCACAAAAAGGCAGCACTTGCAAAACGGATCAATCTTTAGGCTATTTCAAACTCTGCCTTATGTTTTGTTTTGTGTTTTTTTTTAATCTAATGTCATCCAGGGAGCTATAGTGTCAGAAGTTTGGAAATTAAAAACGGGCTATGGTTGAGCTCACAACTCTCTAGAGAGGAAGGACATCTTGCATTTTGTGATTTACTCTGAGGCCACAGATAAACACTAAGCTCTTGTCTATATCTGTCTATGAAACACAGTTTCAGACATACAGAAAACAGGAAGTGAATGAATGAATGAATGAATGAATTATATACAGCACACAATTTATGAAACCATGTGAAGAATCCTTTCAGAAACAAGAGAAGTTATCTTCATTGTAGGGGGATGGTGTGTGTCACATAGAGGGGAACAAAAGCCACAAGAGAAAGTAGCTACAAAGATAAGAAACCTGGGGCACCTGGATGGTTCAGTCAGTTAAGAGTCCAACTTCAGCTCAGGTCATGATCTCACAGTTTGTGGGTTTGAGCCCCGCGTTGGGCTCTGGGCTGACAGCTCAGAGCCTGGAGCCTAATTCACATTCTGTGTCTCCCTCTCTCTCTACCCCCTCCCCTGTTTGCACTCTGTCTCTCTATCAAAAACAAATAAACAATAAAAAAATTTAAAGATCAGAAACCTAATAAATACTCTTTCCTTTTCCACCAATTGAAGGAACATGTTTGACAAATAAACATATGTCAAACGAAAAGGGTACCAAGCACCTCTTTTTATGGATAAGGGAAAAAAGTAGAAGTCAGGTATCCTGTACAAGGTCATGCCCCTACTTAGTTGCAGAATTGGGATGAAAATTCAGGTGTCCTGACTTCCAATTCAGCATTCTTTCTGCCACAAAAAGGGAAATAAATATTTATTTACTTTTTGGCTTACAAGTTCAAGAATAATATAGTGACTAGGGTAAATCCTAAAGAGGCATCAATGGAAACCATAGAAGAGCAACATGGCACCACTGCTGTCTAGAAAGAGTCAAGGGAGAGGCAGGAAAAGATGACCCCAATGTCAAAGGCACCAGTGTGCTGCCTGAAGAATAGGGACACCAATAACTTCGGCAAATAGAGTAGGAAACAAAAACAAGTTAGGTTCTTTAGGGATTTATTAGACTGACGCAGGAGAAAGAAGAATTTTAAATAGATTATTTTTGGAGCGCCTGGGTGGCTCAGTTGGTTGAGCATCCAACTCGGCTCAGGTCATGGTCTCGCAGTTTGTGGGTTTGAGCCCCACATCAGGCTCTGTGCTGACAGCTAGCTCAGAACTTGGAGCCTGTCTTCAGATTCTGTGTCTCCCTCTCTCTCTGACCCTCCCCTGCTCATGCTATCTCTCTCTCTTTCAAAAATAAATAAAAAAAATTAAATAGATTATTTTCATCTCAATACTGGTTCCCTAATTTTTAATGGTATTAATTTCATTGATTGATTTAATACCAATCGAGTCATCAAGGGGAATGGAAGGGTGATCCTGAGTCCTCAAAGGAAAGAGAGCAGCTGCTCCTTACTTTATCAAGCCAGGCTCATTCACTGCTGTTTGTACCTCTTGAAAAAGGCCCCACTGGGCTAACATCCGTGGATTAGTTGGTATCTTTCTATTTTCTTAAAACTATTAATTAGAGATTCTAACAGCCTGTCTTGGTGGCTGGAGATATACAGCCAAAGACAAAGCTCCTTCCCTCCTTTTGAGTTGCTTGATTTTCTTTAGATTGCAATCATGATCAGGACGGGGGGGGGGCAGGAGTCTCCTCCTTTCCTCAAGCCACCATACTTCTGCAAAGCCATTGCCAGGGTCAGGGTCAGGGCTTCTTGGGAAGAGAGGGATGGGATATTGCTAACATCTGTTGATGGTGATGGTTTGAGCTGATGTTTTGTATTATTTTCTTCTTCCTCTTTGAGACTTGGCTGTGTTGATAAATATAGAAGGGAAGAAATCTTCTTTCTCTGTTACACTGCTCCAAAATGGAACTAATTAGACCATTTGGGAAAGTGGCATGTAGTTCAGGGAAACAGACATCCTGGATTTTCTAGGACAGGAGCGATTTCAAATATACATTCTTAAGGTTTCTGTGAACCTATGACATATGCTGAAAATTTAGTGTTCAAGGCTCCCAACGACACCTTCTTTGCCGCTTCTGTACAAAACACGGTGTGTGTGTGTGTGTGTGTGTGTGTGTGCACGTGCACGCACGCACACGTTTTTTTGGTTTGAGAATATGAGTGCTCTATACACTGGCCTGTATGGCAGTGCTACCCAAAATGTGATCCCCAGACGAGCAGCAATAGCATCACCAGGGAGCTTGTTAGAAATGCCACTTCTCCAGGGGCTCCTGGGTCGCTCAGTTGGTTGAGCATCCAACTCTTGGTTTTGGGTCATCTCATGATCTCAAGGTTTTGTGAGTTCAGGCCCTACCCACATCAGGCTCAGGGCTGGTGGTGGTGTGGAGCCTGCTGGGGATTCTCTCTCTCCCTCTCTCTGCCCCTCCCCCACTCGCCCTGTTTCTGTCTCTCTCAGATAAAGTAAATTAAAATAATAAAAAAAGAAATGCCAGTTCTGTGGCTCCATTCCCGGAACCTGTGATTGAACAGGTTCTCCAGGTGATCCTTTTACATGATACAGATTGAGAAGCACTTCTGTAAGGAATAGTTTTCATCATTACCCATTTTGGATTGAGTCTAGATGCAAACTAAGTCTCTTGACATAGCATGGGAGTCTTAGAGCCAATTCAACTTCAAAAATTCAGTTCAGAATTCATAAGGTTATCTGACATGATCAAGACAGACATTCTCAACAGTCCTGCATCTCCAGCAAAAGGATATTTATGAAGTCCTGTGATGGCCTGTATAGCCCATAAACCACCGTGACTCTATACACCATCTTCTGTGAAAGCATGGGCACTGGGAAGAGGTGACCAATTGGTGAAAATTAGTTAACAGCCTTTCTGGAAGGGTTAATGACTCCTGCAGCTCTTACTACCTGACAAAGATATGCAAGACAATAGATTTCTGGCAAAGGCTCTGGCCAGCCACCTTATTCTTTTTTCTCCCTGAAGGCAATACACTTGACCCTTGAACAACATAGGTTTTAACTGAGTGGGTTCACTTACGCACAGATTTGTTCCAATAAATACAGTACATCCTGTATTTATGGGAAATATATATACAAATAAAATATATATATATTTTCTCATCCTTATGATTTTCTTAGTAACTTTCTTTTCTTTCACTTACTTTATTTAAGAATGCAGTATATCGTACACAATATAACATACACAATATTGTTAATTATTTTTATTATCAAGACTTTTGGTTAATAGTGGGCTTTTAGTAGTTAAGTTTTGGGGGAGTCAAAGTCATGTGGATTTTTTTAATGTTTATATATTTTTGAGAAGGAAGGCAGAATGAGGAGGACAGAGGATCTGAAGCAGGCTCTGCTCTGACAGCAGTGAGCCCGATGCAGGGCTCAAACTCAGGAACTGTGAGTTCATGACCTGAGCCAGTCAGACACTCAGCTGACTGAGCCACCCAGGCCCCCCAGGGTGTGGATTTTTGTCTGTTCAGGGTGTCAGAGCCCCTAACCCCCATGTTGTTCATCTGTAATTTTGCTTATGTGGTCTCTTCATTGACCAGAGATGGGCATCTGTTCATGTTGCAGTTAATAAAAGAGGGACACGATGGGACCTGTACTAAATATTGTATTTGGATTATGAAGGCTTTGCAACATGTTCTTAACTCAGAGAAAGGATCACAGTGTCCCAGGCATACCATGTGGGACAGGCCAAGACTAATATGTTTCTCTGCTGAACGCCACGTGTTATTGATATATTTTGTTTTGATTCTTACAACAAATCACTAAGGTGTGTATTATTATTCCCATTTTAAAGATTAAGAGGGGCACCTGGGTGACTCAGTTGGTTGAGTGTCCGACTTCGGCTCAGGTCATGATCTCACAGTTCGTGAGTTTGAGCCCTGCATTGGGCTTGTTGCTGTCAGTGAAAAGTCTGCTTCAGATCCTCTCTCCCTCTCCTCTCTCTACCCCTCCCTGCTTGTTTGCACATCCCCCCCTCCATCTCTCTCTCTCTCTCAAAATAAATAAACATTAAAAAAAGTTTTTAAAGATTAAGAAACTGAGGCTCAAGGGAAGTGTTATTTGTCAAATGTCATACAGCATGTCTGTGATGAAGCCACCAGTGGACCCTTTTTCTGTGGTCTTTCCCTGATATCACACATCTCTGACATGCTGTAGGTTTGAGCCTAGGCATTAGGGATTCTTTTGAGTTTATGAGCAACACCAATGCATTCTGGGGAAGAAAGGATCACAAGCCACAGAGGAGAATGAGTACTCAGATATCATCTACTCAAAGAGGCCTTCTCTGGCCAGTCTCTCTAAAATAGGAACTACTATACCTTTCACTCTTACCCAATCTTGCTTTGTTTTCCATAGCTCTTACCACAACCTGATGTATTACACATCTATTGCCATCTCTCCCATTGCAACATAAGCTCCATGATAGCAAAGATTTTGTCTGTTTTGGTTACACCTATACAGCCAGTTCCTCGAACAACATTGGACTCACGGTGGATAGGCATTGAGAGACTGATGATGCAAACAGACGATGGCCACGTTCTATATAAAAGTAGAACTCTAACCCAGAACTTGCAGTAACTTGTCCCAGAAACCAGTCCCTTACCTTCACTAAACAACCCAGAAAGCCAGCCTGCTTGCCAGAAGTCACACATGCACAAAGCCAGATTGCTATCTCTAGTGACAATCCAGGAAGCTATATCACTTCTGTAATGATCAACCCACAACAGCCTGGAATTCATTAATAACTGACAGCTTCTCTAATTTTGGTCCTCACTTCCAACTTAGGATCAAGCAGAGAAAGCCAAAAATGCACCCACAACCAATCACACAGGATACCCCACTTCAACTCAGCCCCCCTACATGCCAACAGCCTCCAATCAAGGCACACCTGAAGCCTCCCCTTTTCTGCTATCAAGTCTTCCTATCTCTGCCTGCTTTTTTAAATTTTTTTAAATTTTTTTGAGAGACAGAGAGAGACAGTGTGAACAGGGGAGGGTCAGAGAGAGAGGGAGACACAGAATCTGAAGCAGCCTCCAGGCTCTGAGCTAGCTGTCAGCACAGAGCCTAACGCAGGGCTCAAACCCACGAACTGTGAGATCATGACCTGAGCCGAAGCTAGATGCTTTACCGACTAAGCCACCCAGGCGCCCCCTCTGCCTGCTTTTAAGTCTCTGTCAAAACACCAGCAATGGTGACTGAGTCCCTTGCGACAGCAAGCTTGCAAATAGTTTTTGCTTTTCGCATTTGGTTGGTCTTATTTTCACATCAGTGATGGATGTTGACTAATGAAAGAACAGGTATAACATGAGTTGGGAAGACCAATTAGAGAAGCTTATCAAATCTGTAAGAAGAGGAAAGTTTTATGAAATATACTCTTTGTGTAATAAATATAATATTAATAAATAATAATAAATATAATAAACACAATAAATATAAATAAATATAATAAATAAATAAATTATAAATATAAATATACTCTTTGTGTAATAAACATATTATGTGTGTGCATATGTGTGTGTGTGGAGAGAGAAAGAGACAGAAGCAGTAGAGAAAGGAAATCAAAGGGATGATATTTAAGTGAGACTCACAGAGCAGCCCTGAGGGACATTAAGAAACAATTTTGATGTTGAATCCCTGGAGAGAGGATAATTACCAATTTTTCCCCAAGAAAAATGTCAAAAGTAAGCCTAGAATGAGAGTACAAGAATCAGCAAGTGGTTAGGAGCTACCTTGTTGCATATAGCATGGTGGTGGGGGGTGGGGTTGGAGGGGTGGTCAGAACTCCCAATGTTTCATTGGTTTCAGCTAAAGACGAAAAAATCTAAAGATACAGGGACTCAAGAAAAATTAGCCCCTGAATATTATCAACCCCCATAAAGGTAGAAGCAACATTTACAATTAGGTCAAAGTTCGGCCATCAGCCTTTGACAGGGCTGGCCAGAAATTGGTCCAAGTTTCCCAAGAGAGCATCCCACTGTTTGGATCTAGAGTCTAAGTTAATGGAAGGAGAGGTTACTCAAAATCTGTGTATTATTACAGACATCTTTTCTCATGCCTTGGTCTATTAATTTGTCTTACAGGCTCATGTCTCATCAAGCTCTATTTTTCTGGCTGGTCCAGTTCATGGAGGCCCGTGATTTTGTATGCATGTGTGCCGATGTCCAGGACACATTTCTGTGTTCGGTCAGGCAGCACACAAGGGTATTCTTGACCTTTTTATGCATAATATGCATGTCCGGGTCTTGACAGAATGTGATTAAGATGGAGAAATTAAAGGGCAAAAGTGAGATCCAGTTATTTTCAAAGCAACTGTAATATACCAGATCAATAACTTGCGGCTTGTTTTTACACCAATCTTTATGGTTTTTGACAGATTCCCCACTGCATTAAGTGCTATGTCTTTCTGTGTTATCTAGGCACCCTCCGACAGGTCAGCTGGTTTCACTGGGATTATTTTATACTGGGTTGAAGTGCAATGGTTCATTCTGGGCATGCTGAAAGGCAGGATTTGTAACAGTGTGTGAGCCCTGTGATTCACTGGTGAGATTGTGATGATGAATTACTTGCTTGAGGGGCAGACACAAAATGCTATGAGATAAACCAAGACCATTATCCAGGCATTCTTTGGTGTGTTTGGGTCATTTTCAGCTGTGGATGCTGCTTTTTTTTTTTTTTTTTTTTTTTTTTTTTGGTCAAAGATGGGATGGAGAGAAGTCTCTTGCTGGTCATATGCTAGAGGCACAAAGATAGAACGTGTTTTCATTCTAAAATTATGAGGTAGAAACCAATCCTGACACTATCAGGTCACATTCAGCCTCCTGGCAGAACTTAATTTAAGCCACCAGGAGAAAATGTTTGAATATACACAATTCAACGCTGTGTAATAGTATCATCAGTAGATTTACTGATCTTTCGCTAATTGTCCTTACAAGGACAATTCCAGAATTGTCTACTGGTAGATCATTTCCATGTCTCAGGACTATTAAAATCAAGTTTGTTTCTCCTTATATTTCATCACAGTCATACTTTCTCTGCCTTGCCTTGTTCCTCTTTAATGACACCAGAAAAGCAATATTCATGCTGACTCTTACCCTATAACTTCAGAGTATCCAAAGGCTTGAGTGATTCTGTGTTAATCCAGGTAAACTAATCCTCTTTGTGGCCACAGATAAATCCCAAAATCTCAGTGGCTTAATGCAGGAAAGGTTAATTTCTTGCCACAAGCAAAGTTCATTATACATTGAGTAACCTTCCTCCATCTTGGAGTAGTACCATTTTGTTTTTAAATTTCTTTTAATGTTTGTTGTGTGTGTGTGTGTATGTGTGTGTGTGAGAGAGAGAGAGAAAGAGAGAGATAGAGAGAGAATGAGAGAATGAGTGGGGGAGGGGCAGAGAGAGAGGGAGACAGAGAATCCAAAGCAGGCTCCAGGCTCTGAGCTGTCAGCACAGAGTCTGATGTGGGGCTTGAACCCATGAACCATGAGATCATGACCTGAGCCAAAGTTGGATGTTCAACCAACTGAGGCACTCAGGAGCCCCAGAATGATGCCATTTTGAACGTGTGGTCTCTAAGACCTTCATAGCAAAGTGAGGGCTGAAGGTATGAGTTAGAAGGTCATTTGGAAGGTGCTTGGCACTGGCTAGCTGCATTTTCCTACCTGGAAATGAAGAGTAACTATTTGATATTTGATGAGAATGTGATGAGCATCAGCAGTATCCACCACATTCCTTTCAATTCTTTCTTTTCTAGGCAGATGCTCTGTGATTTATTTATTTGTAAATCTTTATTGCCTATGTTCCCCCCCCCCCACCTCTAACATTTTATTTCTTTCCGTTTACTTGGTTGCCTAAGACCTCAGAAGAGAATTGTAATCAATCTGAAAGAAGGGTTTGTATTATCTGTGATTCCTAGATCCATATCAAGACCCATAGTAAATAATTTTTCTCAATTATCTAAGTGGATGGAGGACACCGTTCATTACCAATTTCAACTTCACTGGAAACCATGTAGGCTTTTCCCATCTAAGACTTATGTGTTTTTGTTGTTGTTGTTGTTGTTTTACTTTTTTTTAAATCTCATGAAACCACCCAAAATGTTTGCATACACAACCCACATTTCTGTCTCATTGTTTTTGTTGGTGTAGATGCCCCACTGAGGCCTCATGCACCGCTGCCCAGTGAAGATGCTTTTCTCAGCGAGGTGGTTCTTACCAAGTAGTCCAGAACAGGAATAGCTTAACTTTTTGCTCAGTCATTTTATTTTATTATTTTCCCTTTTCAATAAAATGTGTGCCCTCTGGGATTAATTCACATTAGGAGGCAAGAATCAAGTTAAACACATCCATTAAAATGCATATGAAATGAAACAGCAGAAGATTAAAAGAGTCTGTATTTTAAAATACCAAATGCATGGCCATTTTGCAAGGAAATGCAAACAGTTAATAAAGCAGGACAGCTGTGCTGGTGCTAGGAGGTGGCCTTCTGTCCTTCTGTCACCTTCCGTGAGCCCCCACCATTTTTATTCCTCAACACCTCACTTAATGAAGTCTATGTGCAAAATTCTTTTAAAATTAGTTAAAGCTCTTGTGAATAGAACACCGTGTTCCCAGCTAGCCATCAAAAAGTGCATGAGGGGGACCATTCACCTTTCTCTCCATTCGCCTCCAAAAAGCCCATCTTAACCAGCAAACTCTTTCCTCTTGGGTCTGAGAGACCCAGGGCTCCCTTGACCTACAGACTTGGGCACTTTGGCACTTCAGCTTTCTTTAACCCTTCTGTCTGTTGACTAGAACATGGCTGTGCTTGAAGGGTGGGGTTTCTCCATGAATGAGGCCTCATAGAGCATGCAGTACTCCAGAGAGCTAGAGAAAGCATGTCTTGGAGTTGCACAGATATGGAGGCTAAATCCAGACCCTGGCCTCTAATACCAATGTCCCTGTAGGAGGAGGGATTACTCTCCTTATCAGAAAAATGGACACATTGATTAACTTCAATGGTAGGATATTTGTAGACATTAACTAGAAATACATGTGCACTAACCTGGTACACAGTAAGAGCATAATAATTGATAACTCTTATTTGCTTTTTTTTTTCTTTCATATAGTCTTGGGAAACTCAACAGTTTACCTGTTTGGGGTTTTCTGGGTCCAACTACCTCTCATTTGGCAAAACCTGGCACTATTTATTTTAGCTTTCACTTCAAAACACAGATAAGAAACAGAAACCCATTCTGACTAAGAGCTTTGCCCAAGGGCATAAAGTTATTGAATCACCCAGAGTGAAGGCATTAATCCTGGCTTATTCTGGATGCACATTTGGAAGCATGTTCCTTTTCCTTTTGAGTTGGAAGGAGCCTTGGATGTCAGTGGGTCCCCACAGGCAGCTAACGGAGGGATGAATATTTGAGAATATTATTCTTTTTGAGCTATAAGGGATCTTTGTCTATTACCTCATTTCCATTAGTATTACAAAATGAAGGGCTTTCCTTACTACAAAAGTTGAAAATTAGCCTAAGGTAGTAGCTGTTAGATTTTTCTAGCCCATATATCAGGAGGTTCTGCTTTTCCTTCATCTCAGGGATCACCTTTGAAGGAAAAGATTATGAAATCAGGGAAATACTATGAGCTGAGTAAAAAGAAGAGATTTAAGTGAGAAGTTGCTATTATTACAATGGTGCCTTTTATATTAGAAACTATAATCCATGCATACTGGGAATAAGGATCATGAATCAGCTGTAAGATCTTGTTTTAACCAATTTTAATTCACAAAATGTATTGAATGCCTTCTCTGCACTTAGCTTTGCTACTGTGGCTAGGGAACTAGGAGAAGTGTGGGCTGGAATTCCTACCCTCACATTACACAAAGTGGTTCAGAGATAAAACTTACAAATGTAAATTACTTATGGAATCAGTATCACAGAAATTAATTAATTGTCAAAATTTTGGTTCCAGATAATAAGCGTTATAGAAGAAAGGCAGAAAGAGGTACCAAGCCCTGTCAAAACAGCTGAGGAGTTTATTTTAGGGGAAAGATAAGGAGGTTTTATACATTTTATAGGAGATACTCACCAGATATTAAGAGGTGATGTTCAGCAGGATTGAAGGACAGATGAGGTCAGGGCTAGACATGGAAATTCTTTCAGCGCCTACATGCAAGTTATAGACATGGGAGAAATACATTTGCTAAATGGTCTTCAAGCAACAGGGAAACAGGTACAAGAATTATACAAATACTTGTCAATTTAAAAATATTTTATGTTTTAAATACTTTAATATGTTATTAGCTGTTTGCAAAAATATTAAAAATCAAATTAAAATTTTTTTAAATCATCAAATACGTTCTATACATAAATTTCAGCATATTATATCATGCTTATGCTTTACTATGTTTTCAATAATAGATTTTTAAAATTTTTTATTGTTTATATATTTTTGAGAGTGTGAGAGACAGGCAGAGAGTGTGGGGGACAGGCAGAGAGAGGGGGAGACACAGATCCAAAGCAGGCTCCAAGCTCCGAGCTCTCAGCACAGAGCCCGATGTGGGGCTCCAACCCACGGACCGTGAGATCATGACCTGAGAGCCAAAGTGGGATGCTTAACTGACTGGCTACCCAAGCACCCTTACAATTCATTTTGTGTAGCTATTAGTATAAGCTTTTTTTGCTGCTGGATATATAGTTGATCTTTTTGTACAGGTGCCATGAATTTGTCCTTTTCTTCTAAATTTCCAATCATGGAAACTAGTACAAGCAAATTCAATCACACTTCTCATAGTGAAACTATTATGGCGTAAATAGCTCTAATGCTTCTTGGTAGCTTTGAGTGAAATTTTATGGGATTCAGCTGTGAAACAAAATGTCCAAGCACACTTAACACTGAGAAAAAACAGTTTAAAAATATAAAAAGCAAAATGGTTACTATATGCGACAATTTATCTGTGAGGATCACGATTATCTAGATACCATGCAGCTGAAACAAAATGTAGAGATAAATTGAATGCTAGGTTTGATCTAACACCCCCCCCCCCAAACTCATGTGATAAACACTTTAAGGTCTTGAAGTTTGCCTTATTGTTCTCATTGGTTTATTTTTTAGTTTTTGAAAAAAATTTAATGTTTCTTTCATTTTTGAGAGAGAGAGGGACAGAGTGCAAGCAGGGGAGGGGCAGAGAGAGAGGGAGACACAGAATCTGAAGCAGGCTTCAGGCTCTGAGCTGTCAGCACAGAGCCTGACATGGTGCTCGAACTCATGAATCGTGAGATCATGACCTGAGCTGAAGTCAGATGCTTAACTGACTGAGCCACCCAGGCGCCCCTCATGGGTTTAATGTTTTTTTAATTTTTAAAAAAATGTTTGTTTATTTTTGAGAGACAGAGACAGAGTGAGAGCAGGGGAAGGGCAGAGAGAGGGAGACACAGAATCTGAAGCAGACTCCTGGCTCTGGGCTGTCAGCACAGAGCTTAATGCAGGGCTGGAACCCACAAACTGTGATATCATGCCCTGAGCTGAAGTCCGGAGCTTAACCGACTGAGCCACCCAGGCGTCCCTCATTGGTTTAATTTTAAGCAGTAATTGCTGTCATGTAAAGTTTTACATACATCAATGTTGAACAAATAAGCCTTTTCAAATGTATATGGTGAATCTGCATTTGAATTTTTTGTATAAAAAGATTTATGGTTAAAAGACATTTGAAAACTATTACTTTAGGGGCAGAAAACCTCTGGACTGGTTCTGAACCTTGGCATCTTTAGGCCTGAAAGAGATGTAAGGGAGACATAGGTGAGTGGGGGGAGGGGCACAAAACCCCAGAATTTATTGGTCTTAACTCTTAGCGTCTTTGATTTTTCATGGTTATCCTTTTTTCAAGGTTTACTTATTTATTTCTGAGAGAGAGAGTGAGTGAGAGAGAACAGAGGAGGAACAGAGAGAGAGGGAGAGAGAGAATCCCAAGCAGGTTCTGCATTGTCAGGGCAGAGCCCAACATGGGGCTCCAAGTCACAAACCCTGAGATCATGACCTGAGCCCAAATCAAGAGTCTAATGCTTAACCAACTGAGCCACCCAGGCGCTCCTCCATGATTACCTTTTTGATAAAGCATGAAGAGGGCTAGGGTATCCCAAAATGGGCTAAATAATCCGGTAATAATTGTTAGATGACTAATGCTTTAGGGTAAAATAAAAGCTTTCCTCACAATTAGCATGTGTGTCCAGCAGTAGCCCCACCCTGCCTATGGTCAAAGGTCCTGCGGTACATCTGAAAGCCGATGCTCTGGTTGGCAACCACCACTGTCTACAAAGAATCAGTGTATCTGGAAGGTGAGGGCATCTGGCTCATGAGGCCCTGTGAGATGAAGCAGAGGTCTCCTCTGGGTGACGTTAGAATTAGGAAACCAAAGAGCACTTGATGTGAGATGCAATGTGAACAAAAGATTCTAGGAAAAGAGTTTCTCATTTCTGGTTACTCAGAGGAAGGAAATCCACATGAAGGGCTGTTGAGTCAAGCAGACACCACTGAGTGGTACACTCAGATGGACAGATCCATTTCAACCTTGCATGGCTCTTCTGTGACCAAGGGGATTTGCTGAAACTACCCTGTGTAGAGGTGGAAGACAAGATTGCGAAGGAAAGACACCCCCACAGCTCACCAAGAATCAGAGTTGGAGGTAGGGTTAGAGCCAGACAGATGGAGGGGAGTGAAACTAACCACTCTTGTTGATAAGCAGTCATCAAGGCTTATTCTATGCCAGGCTTGATACTAGGTCCTGTGGTCATAATGAAAAGATAAACACACAGCTCTTGTCCCCCAGGAGCTTACAAACTTGAGGGGACATGATCCATAAGTGATCAACATGTGACAGGGAGCTCCTAGAAAGTTAAGCACAGGATGTGATAGGGGCCGAGGAACATTTAGTGTAGTCTTCTTGGGCTTTGAAAGATCAGATACGAATTCATCAAAAAGGGATGGAATAGAAGACCATTTTCATATATAAGAGATAGTCACACCAAGACATGAGGCGAGGGAGGAGAACAGCAAAGGGGGAGCCTTAGTCGAAAAACCAGGAAAGAAAGCTGAAAACAGAGGACAGGAAATATCGTGAATGAACAGATGTCCTGGCCCTCAAGTAGCATGCATTCTACTCATGGAAACAGAAAGACAAATAATTAAAGTAGGCAATACAACACAGAGACATAGTTGACTTTTCTGTTGCCTGAAGCCATGATTCATTTCAAGAGAAGTGGAGAATTTAAGAGGTGATTTCATCAGTATGCCTTCCTGTAAGCAGATTTGAATAAAGAACATCACAGAGCTCCTTGATGAACTGCATACATTGGGGAAAAAGCAAGGTTTTCTTTGATCACGAGGAAAAATGCAGTGTTGTTAAGTACAGTCATAAATACTGAGGAACTGATGTGATAGGGGAAGGGAAAATTAAGGTTAGAAGAGGAAGGAAAAGATCTTCCTGGGGGAGGGGAGATTTCAGTGGGTCTTTAAAGATGAAGAGATGTTTATTAAGAAGTCAAGGAGTGTTAAGGACATGCTAGCAGCAAAGCCCAGCTTGTACAGAGTCACAGAAATGAGATGTTGGGGAACTTCTCAGGGGGCTGGAAAAGGCAAGTTCTTGCAGAAAGAGTGGATGCTACAGAGGACAGATATTTTGTCAGTGCTGGGGAGCCCCTGATGGATGTTAAACCAGGGAAGCACCAGAGGTGGAGAGTCTCAATAAGAGCTTCATCAGGACTTTTAGCTAAGAAAAGTGAATTAGGCAATGTGGGAAAATTGCCTCTATTATTTCCTTTGCCTGTGCACAGTCGATGCTTGAATTGTTGTTGAGCTATAGTTTTATATGTCCTCTCTCTTCAAAAAGACAAATGGTATTTTTCAAGCCCAACTAGTTCAGTGAGTTGTCTGAAGCTGCAGGAAGTCTTAACTCTTGTCCTAGAAGCTGCTTCCAAAGAAGAGGAGGGAGCCCAGAGAAGACGGAGTTGGGAAGGAGACTTACATCATGGAGGAGCACCTCCTTGCCCCCTTTTGATATTGTCACCCATGCCTATATTATCTGCCACCATACTATTTACTTAATTCCCTATTTACCAAAAATATTTCCATGTGGCTCTCTCTCTACCATTTTATGACACACAGATTACATTTCTGATAAGCACAGGTTTTTATTTTTACTATTTTTTAAATTTAATTAATTTTATTCTATTTATTATTTTAATAATTAATTCTCAAATTAGCTAGTGTAGTCTTGGCTTTGGGAGTAGATTCCCATGTTTCATCATTACATACAACACCCAGTGTTTATCCCAACAAGTGCCCTTCTCAATGGCCATCACCTGTTTTCCCCATCTAATGGAATAGGTGATGAAAAGGAATGAAATCTTGCCATTTGCAACAATGTGGATAGAACTGGAGGGTATTAAACTAAGCATAGGTTTTTATTTTTTTATTTATTTTTTAATTAATTAATTAATTATTGAGAGAGACAGACAGACAGACTGTGAGTGGGGGAGGGGCAGAGAGAGAGGGAGACACAGAATGTGAAACAGGCTCTAGGCTCTGAGCCATTAGCACAGAGCCTGACGTGAGGCTTGAACCCACAAGCTGTGAGATCATGACCTAAGCCGAAGTCAGACACCTAACTGACTGAGCCACCCAGGTGCTCCCAAGCATGGGTTTTTAAAGGAACAAATGTTGTAAAGGAAAAATGCGAGTTAGAAGCATAGACCCTTAGTTCTTAGGTCATAGAGACAAAAATCTTAGACTGGTGCAGAACATACAAAGCACTGGACCCAACATACATGGCCCTTTAAGCTTTGTTTATAGCAAGAGGCTTTAGCCTGTTCCTTCGCTGGTGATGTAATTTTAGCAGGTGGTAGGGAGAAGTGAGGTATTCATAACTTACTCCACTGTGAGTTCTTTAGCAACTGAAGTAGGCTTTAAAGTGGTGAGAACAGGAAAAAACTGTACAAGTGACACAGACTACTCAAGATATATAAGGAAGTAGGGAGAGAATGTTTACCTGTTTAAAGAAGTTTAAATCCTCAGCCTAGATGAATTCCATCCCAGGGTGCTAAAGGAACTTGGCAAATGTAATCTCAGAATCACTAACTCTAATCTTTGAGGATTCTTGGCAATCAGAAGATTAAAGAAAGGCAAAAAGGAAATCCTGAATTTTGAAATTGGATAGGGAAGCTGAATCCTGGGCATTATAGATATTGACATACGGTTATTTCTTTTGGGAGAAAGTTGACAGCAGTATGATGTTAGATCATCAATTCTCTCCAGAGGCTATATGAACCCCGAGTTATCTAGAGTTTTACATGGTCTTTGTGGAGAAAGACCATAGACTTAAAATTTTAAACAAGGCCCTGTTTGTAAGCACTGCATCTCCAGGAGCGGAGCAAGGGACTGCTTGGCAGCTCTGAGCCGGGTGTACCCTGTTTCTTTTCACATCAGAATCACATGCTTTCTTTTGTGCTTGAAAACAACCTAGCACTCCCTCCAAGACCTGCTCTGTGGTCAGCAGGGGATGAGGGCCCTTATACTGGTTGGTAGGGAAGACAGTTATTATAAGGTTCCGCACAGAATGAAAAGAATGACCTTGGCACCATGAATCAGCAGACTTCAGAAAGGCTATTTGAAAGAATAAGGCTTGAAAGGGATAGGGATTTGTGATGTGTCACCTATTTGTGCAGAAAAAGAGGTTTGTATCTAAAATGGTTTATGTTTGTCTAAGAGGGTAGAACACTGCGAATCTCTTTCTTAAATGAAATTTCAACGTATGGAAACACGATTTGAAGTCCTCTTGGTTACGAAGGACTGGTTTAACAGCTACAACATACAGAGAAGGAGATTTTGTGTCTCTTTATAGAATGAAAATCCTCTGTTCTTCCTTCTCACTGGCCCCCCACCCCTGCCCCAGCCCCCATCTGTCTGTCTCTCTCTCTCTCCCACACTTCCTTCCTTCAATATTTGTATGCAGTTTCTTCTGTGCTAGGCACTATGATGGATACAAACCCAAAGTTTTCTCAGACTCCTGGCATTCACATTGTAGTGGGAGAGTCTGAGGGGTAAACTAATGCTGTCATATTGTGTCATTAAAGCTAGACATAAGACAGATCCAAAGAAGTGTAGAGGGAGCTGGGAAGGGGCCCAGAAAAGTCTCATTAACCTGTGACATTTTAAGTGTATGCCAACTGAGAAAGGGAGATGGGTGCTTCAAACAATAAGCACAGGATGTGCAAAGGTACTATGTTAGGACAAGGCCAGATCATCTGAGAAGGAAGCAAGGTTTGGTGTCATTGGAGGTTGGTCTGGAGACACAGAGGAATGGCTTCACTTACAGGAGAAGACAGCTGTTGGAAGAGGCACCATCAGGAAGAATTTGGAAAGGCTTCTTCTGCAGTAGGGCATAAACTAGTCTGCTCTTTGGCCACAAAAATCTTAGCTTATTTTTCAATTTATTGACACCCAGTCCAAATAGTGATAATGATACACAACAATGCCTGCAGTGTTTACCTTTGTCTTCCTTCTTCCATCTCTCCCTCCCCTCCCCTCCCTTCCCTTCCCTTCCCTTCCTCTCCTCTCCTCTCCTCTCCTCTCCTCTCCTCTCCTCTCCTCTCCTCTCCTCCCCTCTCCTCCCCTCTCCTCCCCTACCCTCCCCTTCCTCCATTCCCCTATATACCTCCCTCCCTCCCTCCCTTCCTTCCTTCCTTCCTTCCTTCTATTAGGAATTTATAAAGAAAATAATTGGTAGAAATAGCTAAACCAATATAGGAAAATGAAACAGTTTAATGTAGAGTCAGTTTAAATGAGTAATCTATTTAATAGACTATACATTTCATTATTTTTCCTTCATTCATTTGCTGAACAAGTACTTATTGAGCACCAACTTATGCTGGGCCCTGCATGAGCCACTGGGAAAATGAGTGAGTGAGATGATCAATGTCTTCGATCTCCTGCTTTTTCATTCCATGGGCAGGAGGCAGGCAGTGGGTAAGTCAGTCACAAATAAATGAATCATTTCAGGGAGTGATACATCTGAAGGAACACACTGTTTTGGTCATTGTCTTTCTGTACTCTGGCATATTTTGGAGGTGAGGTGAGTTGAGGAAGGAATGCAGATCAGAGAAACTATTTCCTGACTCTTGCCTGCAGGCATCCTTCAAGGTTCTGCATTGCTGAGGGACAGGGAAGGGAAGCCTTGCTGGGAATTAAGAGGCACAAGGAGGGTCTTCCTTGCTCTCTTTCAGCGGTAGCTATGGACCCCAGTGCCCTTGACCAGTTTGGGCAAACAGCTCTGGGTTCATTTATAGGATGGACAGTCAGGCACTGCTGTTAGAGGGGCACTAGAGAGACTCAGACAAACAGAAGTATATTACACTCATGGTTCTCAGAGACAGGGCTATGTGGGGAAACTTCTGAGCTGTCAAGAGGAAGAATGCATACAGGAATGAGCCCTTATTAAGGTTTCTGTGGGAAAGATAAGGCAGAGCAAGGCTTCGGGAGTGGTTTGAATAACTTTGGTGGCCTCTAACCTATGGGGGTGGCCTCTAGTTGCCTGGTACCTGGCCCTGGGATGGTCCGGGTAGGGGAATATTACCTCCTAGGGTGTATGGAGCAGATGGAGGAGGTCTGGCTGGGTCTGGTTAGTTTGTCTATCAAAAGCATGCTCCTGGCTGAGTCCTTTGCTATCCTAAGAACTGTCTGGCTGGGTGCCTGGGTGGTTCAAGTTGGTTAAGTTTCCCAACCCTGATTTCAGCTCAGGTCACGGTCTCAGGGTTCTTGGGTTTGAGTCCCTCTTCGGGCTCTGCTATGACAGTGCAGAGCCTGCCTTAGATTCTTTGTCTCTCTCTGCTCCTGCCCTGCTCTCTCCATCTCAAGATAAATGAATAAACTTAAAAAAAAAAAAAAACAGATAGAGAATTGGCTGGCATTAAATGTAGGCAGTATCTCCCTAACCAGAAAGGGTTTTAGGCTTTCAAAACATCGTAATGTACAGAAAATGAAGAAAGTAAACACCACACAGCCTTATTGCGGAGCCTTGTCCTGCCCTATCCCACACTCAGTCAGCCAACTTGTCTGGTGCCTCCATCAGACATCCGCACAGGCTGGTGTGTGTGAGGGGGGCTCCTTCACCCTGTGGCTTCAGCTAACACCTTCTCCTCTCTCTGTTCTCCAAGTCCTGGGGAACTCCCAGGACTTCTCACAGTTACTAATGACTTCTCAGCCTTTCTAACACCTCTGTAACCAATTTCTTATGCTCAAATCTCTCTGGTTGGTGTACACAGAGTGGTTTTGGTCATCGGTCCTGCTGACAGAGAGGGTGACTGAGAATGCTGCTTTGGTTGGTGGGTCAGGCATGGCCTCTCTGAGGAGATACATCTGAACTGAGGTGTGAACAAAGTCAAGGGAGGAGCAAGTTGGATCCAGTCTAGAGTTGGCTTGGCAGGACTTGGATATTTACCTCAGTCATCCCTTATTATGAATAAATTTCAGTTTCTTTAGCCCATCTGAATATCCTCATAGCCGTGTGCAGGCTCCTAAGTCCATGTGGTGACCCAAGACTGAGTTGAGATTCTTTCTGTTTCTCAGAAGGTTTGGTTGTCATCTGCCATTCTTTCTCCAAGCAATGACTTCTCTTTTGTCTTATATGGTTTTGGAGTTGTTCTCTCTCTCTCTTCCCCTTTTTCTTTTCCCTAACTCCTGATTCCCTTTTCTGTCATTTTCCCCTTTTGGAAATCAGCTGTGCTGAGGCAGAATATGAGGTGACATATACATCCCATCGTGTATTTTGTCACACAGAGTAACTGCTAGACTCATCTGAGATGAAAAGAGCTCTCCCATTGTGAAGGGGTCTTCGACTCAATGATATTCCCTAATTATTATTATTCCACATTTGCTCTCATACAACCATGTTCTTTATCACTATAAAATTAATTGACTACCAATGTCATCAATGTGGTGACCAAAACTCACTGTGAAGCTCGGTGACACAAATAGGTTGAGCTCTGTCCTTCACTTTATTCTCAATTGCCCTTGGAAAGCACTATCCAAAATCTCAGAGTCCTTAGCAGGGAGTGCTAGCCTCAATCAGTTTCCCAGGGGAACTGGTGCTTTAGGACCTATGGACTGCCTTTAACCAGAAGGTGGTCACATGGATGTCTATTTAAGGCTAGACAATCCCAGCAGGCTATTGTTTGCAAACAGGTACCTCTAATCTAGAAAGCGTTTTCTATTTGCTTTGGGGGAATGAAAAATAAATGATACCACAGGTAAGCTGTATCAGTTATGTGTAGCTTAGTGCTACTGCTTTCCAAAATATTTTTGTATGAAAAGGGTTATATGGAGAACATTAACTTTGATCTTTGTCTAGCCTGCCTGATAGGCCAAAAGTTGTTTATCCCAGACAAGGATCTTGGCACAGAAAGTATGGTCTGTTAACATAAAGCCAGTCATTCATTGTACATGCTCTTTGAGGACTTTACAATCAGAGGATCAAAGACAGTGTCGAATTCTTACCTCTGGCCATAAAGAGGCTTCCAGGAGGGCAGAAAGCGTGGCTGGGTCCATATTCATTTTTGGACTTTCAATGACAGAGTCTGTGGCTGGAAAATTCTACAAAGAATTGTTTAGAGGCTCTTTACTGATTTTCCAAAATTTATTTTCCTACTTCTAGTCCTATTTCTTTAAGAAAATGATAAATTTTCCACTAGAGACAAGGGAGAACTACATTGTGTTGTAGATTATGTATCTTGATAGGAAACATCCTCTCTATTATTTTGCACGGAGACAAATTCTTCCACCAAAAGAACTTTCCAGACTACTGGAGCACACAAGGATAACCTGTCCTCTGAAGTCAGCTCTGTGTCTGCTCCCCACCCCAATTTGACAATGTGCATGGACAGCCGTAGGACACTGTTTATTATTATTTATGTATTATTATTTTTGTCAGTTTTTTTTTACTTTTGTTTTTCTACTTATGAATTTCCATTAGATTATCCCTTAAATTAGGTCAAAAGCTATTTGAGGGCAGCAATCAGAACTTTTAATTTTGGTGTCCTTCATGGTTCCAACCTAGCACTGGGCACAGGGTAGATTGCAATAGACTTGTTTATTTGATGGGTTAATGGCAATTATACAAAGTATACATTTTTTTGCTCAAGTATTTATAGTAACAAGATGAAAGTCAGACATATATAATGGGCCAAGATAATTTTTCTTTCTCTCTAATTCTTTTTCTGGTATGTATATTTTCAGGGCTTAAAAATGAGAGGTGTTGATATTTTAGTTCTTTCCAATGTTTTATTTTCTCGACAAATCTTCCTTCAGCCCATTTCCCTGTCTGTAAATAGCCACTGCAATCATTCTGACTGCTATGGCTGAAAACCTAGGAGCCACCCTTGGCTCTCTTTTTTCCCTTTCCTTACAGATCCAAGCCACTGGAAGTCTTCCCCAGCAAGTCCAACTCCAGTAGAGAAGAAAAATCTTTTTTTCATTCCCACTTTAGTCTACCCTCAACAAGTGTTGATGAGCTCTTATGACTTCTTGCTTTTGTTCCAGTGGCTTTGAATAGGTGTGCAGCAGTAACTGATTTTGGGCTTAACTGGCAGTTTTCTGATGAATAATGATGTCAAGAATCTTTTCATGTATTTATTTGCCATCCATACATCTTTTTAGTAATGTGTCTATTCAAACCTCTGGCTCATTAAAAAAATTAGCTGTTTTCTTATTTGGTTTAGAGAATTCTTTATATAATCTGGATAAATACAA
This sequence comes from Cryptoprocta ferox, assembly GCA_028646485.1. NCBI lineage: Eukaryota > Metazoa > Chordata > Mammalia > Carnivora > Eupleridae > Cryptoprocta > Cryptoprocta ferox. The sequence goes on along the minus strand of CM053560.1, from coordinate 129,893,166 downwards.
GACTGTTGTCAAACGTGTTTTGCAAATGAGTATTTTCTCAGTCTATTGGCTTATCTTTTCATTGTCTTCAGTGTCTTTTGAAGAACAAGTGATTATAGTTGTGATGAAGTTCAAAATAGAAATCTTTTCTTTCATCAATTATTGTTTTGGTGTCATATATAAGAAATCTTAGATATAACCTAGGGTTATGAAGATTTGCTCCTATGTTTTCTATTAGAAGCTTTCTTATTTTAGATTTGATATTTAGATTATGACATATTTTGAGTTAATTTTTATATGTGGTAGAGTGGGTCAAAATTTTTCTTCTCTTATTTTTATTGCCTATGGATGTCTAATTGTTCCCACATGATTTGTTGAAAAAACCATCCTTTCTCCATTGGCTTATCTTTACATCTTTGCCAAAAATCAGTTGACTAAATTTGTTTGGGTCTATTTCTGGGCTCTCTATCTTCTTTAATTGTTCCATGTGTCTGTTTTTTCACTAATATACTCTCTTGATTATTGAGGCTTTACACTAAGTCTTGAAATCAACTAGAGTGAGTCCTCAAACTTTGTTTATCTTCATCATTGTGTTTGGCTGTTATAATTATCTTTCCGGGGTGCCTGGGTGGCTCAGTCAGTTAAGTGGCCGACTTCAGCTCAGGTCATGATCTTGCGGTTCGTGAGTTCAAGCCCTGCCTCGGACTCTGTGCTGACAGCTCAGAGCCTGGAGCCTGCTTCAGATTCTGTGTCTCCTTCTCTCTCTGCCCTTCCCCTTCTCACGCTCTCTCTGTCTCTCAAAAATAAATAAACATTTAAAAAAATTGTCTTTCCATGTAATTACTTGACAGAAGAATTGACTTGAATGTTATTATCCCTGTTAATCTGTGAACATAGTATCTCTCTGTTTAGGATTTCTTTAATTCCTTCCCTCTATGTTTTGTGATTTTCAGCATAATGATTTTGTACATGTTTTGTTAGATTAGTGCCCAACATTTTGTATTTTTAGTGCTATTGTTAAAAGTACTTTGTATTTTTAGTGCTATTGTTAAAAGTATTTTAAAAATTAATAACTATTCATTGATAGTATGTACAAGTACAACTGATCTTTATAATTAACCCTTTATCCTGTGACCTTCCTCAATTCACAGATTTCCTAGCAGCTAATTCGTAAATTCTTTGGGATTTTCTACTTAGATAATTGTGTTTTTTTAAATATTTATTTATTTTTGAGAGAGAGAAACAGAGAGACCAAGTGTGAGTGGTGAGTGAGATAGGGGCAGAGAGGGAGACCCAGAATCTGAAGCAGGATTCAGGCTCTGAGCTGTCAGGGCAGAGGCTGACACAGGGCTTGAACCCATGAACTGTGAGATCATGACCTGAACCGAAATCGAATGCTTAACTGACTTAGCCACCCAGGTGCCCCATCTACTTAGATAACTGTTAATCTTCAAATAGAGATAGTTTTTTTTTTCTTTAAAAAAATTCTCTCTATATTCTACCCACCACAGCAGAACTCCAACCTTATTGCAAAAGATGAGATATCCAATGTGATGCTGTACAAGATTGGAGAGAGTATATAGTCTTGTGTTTTTCTCAGTCCAATGGGAAAGCAGTCAGTCTTTCATTAATGAGTGTGATATTTGCTGTAGATTTTTTGTCGATGACCTTTATCACCCTGAGGAAGTTCCCTTCCACTCCTAGTTTGCTGAGAGTATTTGTCATGAATGGATATCAAATTTTGTTAAATGATTTTTCTGCATCTATTGAGAGTATTGTATGATTTTTCTTCTTTAATCTATCCATGTGGTGAATTACACAGATTGATTTTTTTGCTGTTGAACCAAACTTGCATTCCTGGGATAAACTCCCTTGGTCATGATGTGTTATCCTTTTCAAATCTGGCAGGACTCAATTTCCTAATATTTTATTGAGGATTTTTGTTCCTCTGATTATGAGGGATATTGCTCTGTAGACTTTCTTTTCTTGTAATGTCTTTCTTTTGATCTCAGGGTAATTCTGGCTTTATAACACATGTGGGGGGAACGTTCTGTCCTTTCCTATTTCCTGAAAAAAAGCTTATGTGGAAATGGTATCATTTCTTCCTTAAATATTGAGTAAAACTCCTCAGCGAAGTCATCTGAGTCTGACTTTTTTCATGTGGGGGAAAGATTTTACCCACAATTTCAATTTCTGCAATAACTATACAACTATTCAGGTTATCCACTTGCTTTTGAGTGAGTTTGGTAGTTTATGTCTTCCAAGAAATTTATTTATTTCACCTAATTTGTCAAATAATTGGCATAATTTTTTTGTTTTATATCTTTGTTATCCTTTTTATGACTATAGGCTCTGTAATGAAATCCCCTATTTCAAAATTTCTGATATTGAACATTTATTTATTCTTTTTTGTTTTCTTCATCAGTCAGAACAGAGGAGGATAGGGTTCGATAAACTTTTGTACAATGGGCTATATAGTAAATATTTTTGAATATGCAAGTTATTTGGTCTGTCTCAATCACTCAACTTCCTTGGTGTGGTGGAAAACAGCTACAGAAAGTAAACAAATGGGAAACTGTGTTCCAATAAAACTTCTATTTATGAAAACAGACAGTGGGCTGGGTTCTGCCCATGGACTGTAACTTGCTCATCATTGGGCTAAAAGATGATCAACTTTATTTTTTTTCAAAACACTAGCTATTGTTTTTTTTTTTCCATTAGTTTTAAATTTATTGATTTCTGTTCTTACTACTACCATTTGCTTTCTTCTTGAATGCCATATGTATACTTTGTTGCATTTCTTCTAGTGTCATAGGTGAAAGTTTAGATCATAGGTTTGAGATCTCTCTTCTTTTCTTTATGACCCTTAATTCTGTAAATTTTTCTTTGAGTGCTGCTTTAGCTGCATCCTACATGTTTTAATGTTTTATTTTCATTTTCATTCACTTGAAAATATTTTCTAGTATTTGTTATAACTTCTTGTTTGACCCATAAGTTATTTAGAAATGTGTGTTTGGGGCGCCTGGGTGGCTCAGACGGTTAGGCGTCTGACTTTGGCTCAGGTCATGGTCTCACAGCTTGTGAGTTTGAGCCCCGTGTTGGGCTCTGTGCTGACAGCTCGGAGCCTGGAGCCTGCTTTGGATTCTGGGTCTCCCTCTCTCTCTGCTCCTGCCTCGCTAGCACTCTGTCTCTCTTTCTTTCAAAAATAAATAAACATTAAAAAAATAATAAATAAATAAAATTAAAAATTAAAAAAAAACTTAAACAAAAAAGGAAACGTGTGTTCAATGTCCAAATTTGGAGGGATTTTCTAGATATTTTTCCAGTTTTGATGACTGTTATAATTTAATGCTTATAGTCAGATAACACAGTTTATATGATTTAAATTATTTTGAATTTGTTGAGGCCTTTTTTATGGCACAGAACATAATCTGTGTTGGTGAATATTTCATATGCTCTTGAAAACAGTGTGTATTCTACGGTCTGATGGAGTGTTCCATAAACGTCAATTTTGAAACATGAGTGATACTCTCCGTCAGATTTTCCAAAGACATACTGATGTTTTGTTACTTGCACTATGTATTCCTGAGAGGAATTGTGAAGTCACAAACTATTAGTTTTTGCTCTGTATGTATTGAAGCTTTGATGTGAGGTGAGAACACATTTAGGGTTGTTTTGTCTTTTTGGTGAATTGACTTCTTTATCAGGATATGATGTCTCTTTTTATCCTTAGTAATATTTTTTGTTCTGAAGTCAGCTTTGTCTGATATTTATATAGCCACTCCAGCTTCCTTTTGATGAGTGTTTTTATGGCATATATTTTTCTATCTTATTCCTTTATAAGTATATTTGTTACCTACAATGTGTTTCTTAAAAATGGCATATAATTGGGCCTTGCTTTTTACATTTAATATGACAATATCTGTCTTTTAATTGAGACATTTACAATACTTACATTTAATGACATTATTGATATGGCTGGTTTATAATCTTCACGTGGCTATTGTTTAAAAATCTTGTTGCATATATTCTTGATTCTCTTGTTCACTCTTCTGCTTGCTCTGGGATTAATCGATTATAAGCAGTCCTCATTGTATTCAGTAGCGTAGGATTGTATAAATGACCACGCAAGCTGAAACCACACAAAATGATCTTAAAAACCAATTGGATAATCTCCAATTATTCTGTGATGTGTAAAATTTTGTCCAAGCCATTAAAAACTCTCTTATTGTCACTTATATGTGTATCAGAAAATGAAAAAAGAGCAAAGTTAGTCTCTCTTTAATCTACTGTAATTTTAAAGCATCAGAAACACGAAAATTAAGTGTTGTATTTCTTTGTAAGATACAAGAGTAGATTGAGTAGCTCTTGCCTTCTTTATATGGTATAACTTACCGTATGGAGTGAGCATCCTTTCCATATTTTGGCAAATTGTCCTATTCGCCTTTAAGTTTGGATCAGCTTTCAACAGTCCTTTGGGCTTCCCATGTCATGAAATACTTCTGAGTGCTCCTTGAATGAGAAGCTTTTACCAGCATCCCTTCTGACACATCTTCATCTTTGCTCTCACCACCACCTTCCTCGTTTATGTCAGTAACTTGGTCCTCACTCACTTCCTCTGGTTGAATATCTATAGTTTGTTGGATGATGGCTCTATCAATACACCCACAGTCAGCCACTTCTTCTATGATTTCATTCATGTTTAGTATGAATTATTTTTAGTTTATTTATTTTTGAGACAGAGAGAGAGAGAGACAGACAGAGCACAAGCAAGGGAGGTGCAGAGAGAAAGGGAGACGCAGAATCCAAAGCAGGCTCCAGGCTCTGAGCTGTCAGCACAGAGCCTGATGTGGGGCTCAAACTCACAAACCATGAGATCATGACCTGAGCCAAAGTCAGAGGCTTAATCGACTGAGCCACCCAGGCGCCCCCCGGATCTCATTTTTTATAATATAGTGTCTATCCTTCAAAAAGAATTACTCATATTATAACAGAGAAGGAAAACTATATCTTTTCTGATCCATATTTTACCCACATCATTCAGTGCCTCTCCAGAGGGTAGAGTGTGGAGGAGGAAGAGCACAAAGAGGGAGCCCATGTTAGCGCTGTGATGTTGCCGACATGGACCAGGATGGAAAGGGTGGCCGAGATGACACATGGGAGAGTTTAGGATATATTTTAAGAGAGCCCTTGTGGTGGCTGTTGATGGACAACATGTCATTGTGAGAGAAACAGAAGAATCAGGACCCCTCTGGTGTCTTGGACATTAGCCTCTGGGTAACACAGCTGAATAACTAGGATCATTATTAGAGTATCATCATTAGAAATATCACTGGAGTTATTTTGCAGGAGTATGAATTGTTACAGACTTGTTTTACATGAAATATTAATTTTCTGCACAGACGCATGCACGTGCACGGTCATCCCTAGGTTGTCTGGATTGGCTGAGAAAGCATAACATCAGGAGGAAAAAATCAAAAGAAAGGACACATGTAATGCACGCGAGAGTCACTGTCAACAGGTCACTAAGTCAGTGCATTTGTTTAGCTAAGAAGCATTCGTGTTGTGAAGAAACAGAATGCTAAGTAAACTCAAAAGTGATTTATGGGGAACATTTGTCTAAACTTTGTTTTTTATTAAACACCAGCTGATTTCGAACTTTACGAATTATAAATGGTTTTCATTTACTCTTGTGTGTCCCCCTGCATTTGCATAAAAGACTCTTTTCTGTTGCATCTCATTTTTTATAATGTAATGTCTGGCTTAAAAAAATCATGTACATAATACTGGAAAAGGATAAAAAAGAATAAAAAACGAGAGTGAGAATATAAATGACTTTAAGAAGTGCACCATTCTTGCTGAACATAACAGTAGCTTCTGCTCAAAGCACTCCTAGATATCATACATTTCCTTATTTTTTTAAGTTTATTTATTTTGAGAGAGCATGCAAATGGGGGGGGGGAGAGAGAGAGAGAGAATGCGGATGCGAATGCGAATACGAATGCAAATGCCAAGCAGATTCCGCACTATCAGCACACAGCCCAATGTGGGGCTCAAACCCCAAACTGAACCTTGAGATCATGAACTGAGCTGAAACAAGAGTCAGATGCTTTACCGACTGAGCCACCCAGGCGTCCCACAGATCTCACACATTTCCTAAGTGTTATTCTGAATGTCCCCAAGGGGGTTGTGAGTACGGTGGGGGGGAGCCCGGGGAAGGTTTTGTAGCGTTAGTAGTTCATGGCTTGAAGTCACTACTTTGGGGCTGGAGGAAGCAGGTGAGCATACTACCCACTCCCCACCTGAGGCTCCCTCCTGCTCCATCCTCCATCCTCAGGGTCTGTCATTGCAGAGACGGGGAGGAAAGATGATATGTTACTGGGATTCATTAAAGAAGGGCTTAGATTGATACATGGGTGGGATGTAAAGGGGGAAACATACAGAGGACTCTGATGAGCCTGGAGGACAAGCGACCTTGATCTAGGGACTGACTTATGCCCAGGTGGCCAAGAGTGACCACACCTGCACGGTCCTCCTTGAGTTAATTATAGGAATCACATTTGCATGTGCGGGAGCTCTGAACACTTGCCCAACAGTGTTCTGACTTATGCCTCTGAGGAAGTCAGTGCAGAATAGTACAAAAATGAATCTTCATTTACTTATTAAATTAATATTTACTTACCAACAATGCACTAGAGACACGGAATGTTAAGAGATCTAAAATTTCACCTGAAAATTCAATTGAGTACAAAATGATATATTAGTTGGCTAAAATCAGATCGAATCTGGCTTGCAGCCTCTTCCTTCTGAATGACTAGGGAATGCCAGAGGGGCTCCTTCTCACACTTGGACTTACAGCAGGTTGCTTCCTTATTTACAGAACTTTCCAGCATGGATTTGTGGTCTTTGGGTCATACTAGGCAGTGATGATGGGCTTGTGACCCAGGCCAGTAGGAGAGGCTTCAAGTTCCTATGAATGATTTGTGAAAGGTAGGAGGACCCATCTCTCCTCCCCAGGAAGATATTCTGGCCACTGTGCTCCCACCAAGGCCCTGGAGAGGGGGATAGGCATCCTGCCTTTCATTCATCCCCAAGACCCCCTGCTCAATCACTGGAACCCTCATTGTCCTCTCTGTGCTTGGTCCTTAGTCTCCTCTAAGTCTCTCTCCTCATTTACCTCTTTCTAGGAGCATCCTTTCTGCAATTTTTGGTTCTGATAACAAAAGCCAGGAAGGACATTTTTTTTCCCCTGCAGTTTTGGCTTTCAGTCTTACATAACCAACAGTGCCAGGTGGAAAAGGTCTGCTTTGAGTTGTGCTGATAAATATGGAGATGAAGGCATTTCGTGAAGAGGGACTAGCATATGGAAACTCTCGGAAGCGTGAGGGAGCATGTGACTGTAAGAGAACAAGCAACAAGGAAAGATTAAACCAAGCAGGCAGTATATTTGGAGTCGGAGCTAATCACTCCTGATACCAAATCTCAAGTTATTTCAGGTCTGGAATACTTCTGTTTTTATAATTAGAATGTGTACTTTGTGATGGAGGGGACAGACTAATGAGGAAAAATAAGAGTGTGAGTTTGAAGAATTTCCCTCGGAGGCTTGAATTGTGAGGAGAGACCTTGCATGTATGGCCCCATCTCCGTGGTCAACTCTATCCCTTTTCTAAACTGGAAGAGGAGGTCAAGTATTCCTCATTATTGCCCAGGGTCTCATTTTTTTCCATTGCAGTAAGATCCGACTGTCTGAAAGTCACCCATCACCAATCACTCTGTTGGTCTAGGGAAGTAGGAGTTTCTGTGCTGCCTTTAGGAATGAGTAAACTGCAGCTCAGAGAGGCTCCAAAATGTGCCCCGGTAGCATGCTAGGGCCACTTGACTTCCCTGCACCCCCTTCTGTCTCTCCAACTCCGTGGTGTCTCCTCTGATGTGGATAATGGGGGAGAGGAGGCAGGTGGGACAGGCATCCTGTCAGGAGCTAGAATCATTCCATCATGGAGTCAGAGCTCTGGGTGCCATAAGGTGACTCATCCTAAGCATGCCGTGGGAGAACTTCAGAACTGTGGTATCATGCAAGACAAGGAGTTGGTTTTTATCCCCCCTGGTGACTAGTGTCATTGCATGACCAGAGTGTTGCATGCCCAGCATCTCTGCTTCTGAAACAAGATTAATTTTAGGTAACCCCATACTGGGGCTGTGTGAGAATGAATGCCAGTAATGATCTGTGCATGAAAGATGACTTTGAACATAATGTATTAATAGAATTCACAGTAAGATATGGCTGAACTGGGAACACAGCAGGAGCAAGGCACTACATAAATAGAAGGCAGCATTATTTTTATAATAGTCTAACACTGCTCATATTCCAGCTCTCATAACACTTAACCCTACCCTGTTTCCCAAGCTGTGTGGGTGACGATTTTCGTGGGTGATGTGTGTCATATCATGTGTGTGTATATAGACAGTGTTCTTTGGCCACCAAAGTTGTCATTCACTGAGCAGTAGGAGAGGAAGATTTTAGTACACTGTTTCTGCTTACACTTGCAATGTTTGGCCTTGGACCACCTCCTCTGGTCATTTCTCAAAGACCCTGAAAGAGCCTATAAAGTAATAAGCCCTTTGCAATTACACAGCCCATCTATTGATTTGTATATTTTGTCTTAGATTGCAGATATTATTTAGATACAGATGCCCAGACATTTATGGCAAATTATGTTCGAGGAAAACATGCTGTAATTTTTAATTGGATTTTCCATGGATATGACAAGAACTTGGAATTATATTCCCAGTCAATGGGCAGAATGCCCAAATTGACTTCATTATTTCACAAGAAAAATGACAACTAGCACTTCATTTAGTAACCTGGAAATTATTTTTCATTTCTATAAAGTGGAATAAAATGCTTCACATTATACAGAGAGAGTCCCTGTTATCTCTGTGTTTTACTCTCATAACAAACTAGAAAGTGAAGGGACACTTCACCAGGGCTCTGAAGGTTTTCTCTGGGATGATCTGACCCCTGGAAGACTTCAAAGGAGGCAACAGCCTCACTTAATGGCTTGTGACAAAAACAACCCAACCAACGCAAAGACCTGAGATGTGTCTTTCCTGCCATCTACTTTAGCTGATTCCATGTATTCCCCAAGCAAGACTCCTTCCTTCTCATGGTTCTTCCTGGTTCCTTGGGCCACCTCCCTTATACCTATGTCTTTTACAGTATCTCTTTTGCAACAGAAGTTACCCTGCCTTTATAGTTTGCGCTGGTCCTGGGGTACCTCAAGCTCACCAGCCTTCTGTACATCATTCCATGGTACGTCACTCCGTGGTGAGGTGAGAATGCTACATACATCAACTCTTTGACAGGAATGGTGACTGAGCCCCAGGGAAGCCATCCACTGCCTTCACCCATGGTTACTCAATCAAAACCACCTCTCCTCACAGTGATAACATGCTTCTTGACCTACATGATCCTGGACACAAAGATGAGCTGGTTAAGCTCTTTGTTTTACCAGACACATAGCATGCTGGAACATCTTGTTGGACTAGAAATGGACAGGTTTATTGTTATTATTGTTATATTTTTTTGAACAGACCCTTCAGCAATTTTGCATGGAGATGACTGCAGTTTCTTTCTTTCGTGGGCTCTGTTGTTATCTCAGCAACACCCAGTATCCCCCCAAATGTCTTGCAGCCTCTCTCTTCATGTTGCTTTCTAAGTTGTTGTACTAAACTCAGCAGGAAACAACTTTAATTTTCAGGTGACACTGCTGTCCCTCACATTCTTCTTTGTCTTTTCTCTCTGTCCCTTCCACCTTGCTCCACAGAGCCTGCACTCCCCAACACTCATGCACAGGACAGAGGTCCCTGGAGGGCCACAAGCAGGTGAGGCTTTGCAGCCATCAGGTTTCATCATGAGAAGTCAAAGCTAAGACCTGTGTTCCATGAAACAGGAATCTTTGATCTTTTCTGTGACTTGGATGCAAACTCTTTTAATGGTTGGTAGAAGTCAACACAGACTGATATATCTCTATGCTCTTTCTTTTTTTTAAATGAGTTTTAAAATATTTATTTATATTTGAGAGAGAGAGAGAGAGAGAGAGAGAGAGAGAGAGAGAGAGAACATGAGTTGGGGGGAGGGCAGAGAGAGAGAGGGAGACACACAATCCGAAGGAGGCTCCAGGCTCTGAGCTGTCAGCACAGAGCCCAGCACAGGGCTCGAACTTGTGAACTGCAAGATCATGACCTGAGCCGAAGTGGGACGCTTAACCAGCTGAGCTCCCCGGGCCCCCCTATCTCTATGCTCTTCCCATTTGTTTGTAGTGTCAGATCATGAATAGTGGATTTTGGAAACAGGATTATGACCATTATAACAGAAACTTGGGAGATGTTTTCAACCTTCTTGATGACTCGGTCTCCTCATCTGGAATATGGGGATGAAAATAGGATCTAGCTGACAGTGTTCTTGAGATGTTTATATAAAGTCAGTGTTTGCCTTTTGAAAGTTCTCCGTACATAGCACTTTTTGTTATGAGTGATCCCTGCTTGAGATATTGTCATGTAGATTCAGGAAGGTTCCTAGATATCTATGCAGCATCTTTGAGTTGTTTAATCACTGGCACCTGGTACCAGATAATCACACCCCCCCAAAAATGACATTTTTATATAATATCTCCAGGATCAAAACCACAAGCTTTTGGTCTGAATTATTTAGGAGATCAGCTTAACTCTATTAATAGAGTAAGACTCAAGCTAATGGTGACACAAACAAGAAAGAATTTATTTCTCTGTCACAGAAAGTTCCAGGGAGATTACTGAGCTGGAGAAATGGTTTATAATTATCTAGAACTCAGGCTGCCTCTGCCTTGTTGCTTCTGGGCTCTTGTCCTGTGGCTGCGCTCCCATTCCTGGAGCATCATAGCGTCACATCTGCCCATGGCTGGCAGGATGGGGAAAGAAGGGGAGAGGAATGTTTAAGGTGTAGTCTCAAAGTTAAATCATTTACTTCTTGCAACCTACTCCTATCTCTGGCCTCATCGGCAAAGAAGGTTGGAAAAGGCACTCTTTGGTGGGACAGGTCCCATTGTAAGAAAGTCAAGATCTGTTTTATACACCGATGCCCGGCCAAGTGCCATGGTATCTTCCTGACAGGCTCAAGAGATGCCACGTTGAGCTGCACAGAACTGTCATGTTCAGGGGATAGCATTGGTGTATAAGATACAAAAACCCACCCATGTGCAGCCGTTGCCCTGGAGGAAGAGATCCTAATTCATCTGTTTCAGTTAACAGCATGATTTATCTTCCAGTCTCCTGGACTGGCCTCCTTGGACTTTTCTCTCTCCCTTGACATAAAAATCCAATAAGTTGCTTTGTCTCGTCTAATGCTTCTTACACACATCTCTTTTCAACTCACACTACTACCCTAATTTAGGCCTAATTATGTACCACCCAGACAACTGCAATTACCTCCAAATTGGTCTCCCTTCCCCCGGTTTCTTCACTTTCCAATTCATTCTACAACACAACTGCCAAGTTAATCTTCCCTGAACACAGCTCAAATCAGCGCTGCCCTGCTCAGACCCCCCCTCAATGGCTCCCCACTGCCTATTTCACAAAAGCCCAATGCCTCCACCAAGGCACCCCACATCCTGGCTCAAGCTTACCTTTCTAGCTTTATTTATAGCTGTATTTATCCTTCTTCCACAAACCTCATGCTCCATGGATCGCTCCACATTTTACTATGTCTACCCTTCTGCTCATAATGGAATGTATCATCCCTCCTCTGTGTGGCAAAACCATTCTTCTCTTTAAAGCGTATCTCAACACCACTGTTTGAGACTCCACTTCCTCTAGGGAAAACATAGCCCCCTCCCATAACTTGTTCAGAATTTATTTTAACTCTCTCCTGTGAAATATCTTATATACAGTTTTAACGAAATGGCTCATATGTGTACAACTCAATAGGTTTTCATAAGATGAATATACCCACCAAACCAGCACACAAATGAAGAAAGTGAACATTGGCAGCCCCCAGGAGTCCCCTTATGCCTCCTGCTGGTTACAAACTCTTCATACCCTTGACCCAGAATAACCACCACCCCTGACTCCCAACATGACAAATTAATTCTGTCTTTGTGTCTTAAATAAGTGAAATCATAGAGCCATTAATTTCTTCTTCCCATTGTCTTTCTGATTCAACATTATGTTTTTGAGATTCACCAGTATTGTTACATGGAGCTATAGATCATTTCCTCCCTTTGTTATGTAATATCCCATAGGGTGAACATTGCACAGTGTATTTGTCCCATTGTTTTGCCGAAAGGTATTTGGTGGGGTATAGTTTCCAATTTGAGACTATTACACTAGCACTGCCATGAACATGGCACCATGTATGATAGGCACTGCTGGGCCACGGGGTATCTCCTACTTTATTTGATATTACTGAACAGTTTCCCAAAATGGTTTTACCAATCAATACTCCTGCCAGCAATGCACTAGAATATCAGTTGCTTCACGTCCTTGCTAACACTTAGCATTTTCTGGATTTTTAATTTTAGCCATTCAAAAATGGATATTTAGTAGGTTTCATACCGTAGTTTTACAGTTTTACTCTGTAGTCAGAGAATTTGCAATTCTCTGACTAATAGAGTTGAACACCTATTTCTAGTTTTATTGGTAATTTGAATATCCTATTTTCTACAGTGTCTTATCACGTATTTTGCCCATTTTTTTTCTTACCGGATTTTCTATCTTTTGCTTATTGAGTTAAAATCCTCTCTATATCCTAGGTATGAGTCCTTTGTTAGTTACATTTGTTATAAATTATTACGTACATTTAAGAAAACTTTTAGGCTCAATAAGGGCAGGAAATACATTTACATATATATTACATATGTACATATTACATATATATGTAATATATGTAATATATGTGTAATATATTTATATATATGATTGCAAAGTGAGTGAAGGATTCAATAACTATCTTATCATGCACAGATATTATTAAAGCAAGGATCCTCCTTCATTCATTTCTGTCTTCATCCACTGTGGCATTCGTGGTGATTCTTCAATCTGTCTTTGTCAAGAGAATGACTAAACAGCTTCCAGCAACCAGAAACATTTCATTGTGTGAGAAGTTCTCCATAGTGGGGGTCTCATGATAGTGACCGAAAGGGGACCCAACAGGCTGTTTCCCTCATGGTGTAAAGGCTCCTGTAATACCTTGTTTGCATTTGAAAAGAAATACTTGTGTTTTTCAGCCCATGGATAACTCTGAAAGTAGAATTTTAAAAATGCAAAGTGCCCATATGCTCAGCTTGTACTGAGAAATGGTCTCATGAGTAATTAAAAACAGTTACAAAAGCAATGGAGTTGTAACAATTGAAATATCACACACATATGTGTGCACCGAATCAGAAAACCCCATAATACTCAGTCACTGAATATTTCTGTAACTGTAGGGTTTGTGACACCGAATGAGCATCCTTATTCAATGCTTACATCTGAGAGCTCAATCACACCTCAGAGACTTCACCAGTTTTTCTAGAGCTTGCTTCTGTTTTTAAGCTGTGTGCTTTGCTTCAGTTGAAAGGCTTTAGGCTAGTGATTGTGGCTTTATGTGTTTTATTACTGCTAGTGCTCAACAGTCCAATAATAATAATGAAATCAGCACATTTGTATCGTACGTTTCTCTTTTCTCATGCAGGTGCATAGACGATTAAAGATTTCCTTTTCTTCCCCTTTTGATTTTCTACCACTACGTTAAAATGGAAATGTATAAAGTGCACGTTGTTTTTGGAATCAGGTTAATTTCATTCTTGCATTGCATTCTGCAAGTGATTTTCCAACCGACTTAGGAGTTGAGAGGCGGGGGTCGGCGGGGCAAAAGAGGGGTCAAGTTCTGACTACAGTGATGTCAAGAATTAGACATGGATTAGAGTGGTCTTGTAGAGTTAGGGGCTAGATATTATCACAGAAAAGCACAAACTTATGCTATAGAATAGGAATTTACAAACTTCTCTGGTAATGCTCCAGGCAAGCCATACAATGTTTGTTGCAGCTTCTCCATTCTGCTATTGTAGTGTGTGCAAAAGCAGGCTTGGACAATACATAATAAACAAATGAGTGTGGCTTTCTTCCGAGGAAACTTTATTTACAGAAATGGGCCACAGGCCAGATTTGGATTGTAGGCTGAATAGTGTGCCCACTCCTTATCTGGAAGACTTGGGTTTCCATTCTGCTGCTTATTAGGTTGTAGTCTTTAGTTCTCCATAACCTCATCTGTAAAATGGGGCTAATGGCATCTGGGCTACCTGCTCCCAGGTAGCAAGGATGGCTTGAGGTACCGTGAGAGACTTTATAAACTCGTAAACTTTATAGTGTTATGCTCATGGTAAGTCTTAAAAGTGCAAAAAAAAGGTCTCATTATCAATATTTTCCAATATCTTGGTTTCTAAACCAATAAAGTCAAGATTCAGAGAACTTAAGGTAGGCACCAGAGGTCACACAGTTAGTTAATAGCAGATTCAGAACTAAAATGCCATTGGAATGGGTACACAAAATACGATGACACAGTGGCTTGTGTAGTTACCTGTCTAAATCATGCCCTTTCACATCACTGTATTTGGAACGTGGCCATAAATATCACCAGCTTCGTCTCCTACTTTGAAGATGCTCTGGGAAGCCGTGGGCTAGCTTTCTCCCCAGGAAGGGTGCTTCCCAGAGGGTGTCTGAACCTTAAGAAATACTATAGACCTGAGAGTGCCTTTGTCTAGAATATGTCCACTTTGTTGCCAGACCAGGCAAGAGTAGGACAGAATACCCAAGTAGGCAACTGGCCGTTCACTCCTGGACCTTCCGGCAAGGCAAGCTGAAGCTGTGGGGCCTGTGGAAAATTGTACCTGGGAGCTCTGCACCCTCTGAATTCACCCAAACTGTTTCACAGAGGTTGGCTGGCCCTGGAAATATTCCAGATGACACAGGCCAGTCATTTCAGGACAAGCTTGCTTCTCAGGCACTGTGACCACTCCTTTTGTGCCTCTTCTCTAGACCTCAGCATAAGAGAGGGAGCCTGGGTGGCTCAGTCAGTTAAGCATCTGACTTCATCTCAGGTCATGATCTCACAGTTTGTGGGTTCGAACCCCATGTCAGGCTCTGTGCTGACAGCTCAGAGCCTGGAGCCTGCTTCAGATTCTGTGTCTCCCTCTGCCCTCCCCCTCTTGCACTCTGTCTCCCTCTCTCTCAAAAATAAATATACATTAAAAAGAAAAAGAGAGAGAGAGGGATGGTCTGCCTCTCTCCCATCACCACTTGCCCACCTAAGAGCAAACTGAGGACATTTAGTCATTTCTAATATGATGCTATATTAAAAGCAACAGTGAGTTTTAGGCAACATGTTCTAGAGGGGAAAGGGGAAAAAATAAAGCAGGAATAAGGAAACCAGACTCAGCTTCAGCTCTACCATTGAACAAATGCCAGGTCTTGTGCCTATCTATCTCCATCTCTGGACATCAGTTTCCCCAATTGTATACAAAATGATTAGGCTGGATGATATGTAAGGTCTTTCCCCAACATTTTGTTTTGTTCTCCAATTCTGTGATTCCATTCTATTGATATTTTCTCTTTATTTATGGAGCACTCACTGTATCTGCAGAAGCTTTTCCAAAAAGCATAAGTCATTGACACTATTGAAATGCCTAAGATTCACTTAGGTAGACAGTGCAGGACATGATGAAGACCCAATAAACAGCAAAGCAGTAGGTGTTAAGAGTGAGTCAGAAATACTAGTAGCCTGGAATGGTCAGAGAACGTTTCTTAGAAAAGGCCAACTTCACTCAATGTCGAATTTGATCCTAGCATTGGTGACAAAGTAAGAAAACACTGCACTTTTAAAAGTTGGTAGAAGTTAGATATGTAAAGAGAAAGGCAGGGTGCAGAGGGAAATACTAACAGATTCTTGTTCAGGGCAGTCTAGTTGGAAGAGCAGACTTAGGAGAATTGGAAGGTGATTTGGGATAAACAACTTTGCACAGGATGAAAGATGTCCTTGAGTGCCAAAATGAAGAACTTGGACATTTTTCCTAGAGGGAGTGACAGTCTGAGTATTTCTGGACACTTGAATTAAATAACAGCCTGTTTTAAGATTATTTGACAGCAATATGTTGAGTAAATTGGAGAAAAAATGAATTATAATAAAGCAGGGAGCATTTGAGCAGCTATGGAAACAAAACAGGTATGAGGTAGTAAGAAGCTGGTAGTGGTTAGAATAGACAAAGGTAGGAGATGTTGCTGACGGGGGCCCCTGGGTGGCTCAGTGTGTTGAGGATCTGACTCTTAATTTCGGTTCAGGTCATGATCTCATGGTGCGGGGGATGGAGCCTCACATCGGCCTCTTCGCTGACAGACAGGAGCCTCTTTGAGATTCTCCAACCCCCCACCCCCTGCTTTCTCTGCTCCTCTCCCCTGCTCATGCTCTCTCTCTCTCAAAATAAAAATTAATTAATTAATTAAAAAATAAATGTTACTGATGAAGAATTGACAGGACTTGGTTGTCTTATTAGGGCTGAAACCTGGTCAGGAAAGACAACTATTCGAAGGTTTTGTGATGACAATAACTCAATTTCCCTGCATATTTTTTTTGATACGGGTAGACTGTTAGTGTATAGTCTTAGGTGTTAATGTTGTGTGACAAGGCATTTTTTTATCCATAGGTGTCACCACATAATACTACCCAGAAAAGAAGGATTCTGGCAGGATTTATTTCTCTATAAAGATTTAAGGACTCTATTGATTTCTAATTTGAAACATGCACTGAAATGCACCTATTTCTCAGGTTATTAATTTTGAGATCATTCTTTCTACTTCTTTACCAACACCCTACTAATGTCTACGACTCTCCCTCATGACCAGGTGACTTGGTCTGTGTCATTTCTTCCATTAGTTTTTCTAAAGCCACAATCTCCAATTCTTTTCTTTTATTATTTTTTTGTACAATTCAGTGGCTTTTAGTATATTCATAGAGTCATGTAACCATCACCACAATTAATTTTAGAACATTTTAATCACCCCCATAAAAACTCCATAACCATTAGTAGACACTTACCTCCAACCTCTATAACCCCGGGCAGACACTAACCCAATAATTCTGTCTCTATGGATTTGGCTATTCAGAATATTTCATACACATACAGAATCATAAACTATATGATCTTTTATGACCATATTTTTTCACTTAGTATGTTTTCAAGGTTCATCCACGCTGTAGCATGTATCAGTACCACATTCCTTTTTCTGGCCAAATAATATGCATTGCACTGCTGTTCAACATTTACTCATTCACTTATCAGTTCATTGAATTTAGATTCATTGACATCCCCCTCCTTTTTTTACTACTATGAATAAAGCTGCTATAAAAATGTATGTGCCAATTTTGTGCACACACATGTGTTCATTTTTCTTGTGTATATTCTTAGAAACTTTGGGTCATATTATAACTCCATGTTTAACCTCTGAGCACTTCCACATTGTTTTCCAAAGAAAATGCACAATTTTATATTCTCATTAGTGCCATACAAGGGTTCCAACTTCTCCATGTCCTCTCCAATAGTTGTTATTACCTATCTTTTTGATGGTAGCTGTCCTAATGGGTGTGAAGTGGTATTTCAGTGTGGTTTTTCTTTGCACACTGCAAATGTGGGATTGATGACTAATGATGCTGGGAATTTTTTTATAAGCTTATTGTCCATTTATATATCCTCTTTGGAAAATTGTTTATTCAGACTCTTTATATAATTTTTTATTTTTTTAATGTTTATTTATTTTTGAGAGAGAGAGACGAAGTGTAAGCAGGAGAGGGACAGAGAGAGAGGGAAACATAGAATCTGAAGCAGGATACAGGCTCTGAGCTAACCATGAGATAGTTCATCGGACAATAAGAGCTGAAGTCATCGGACGATAAGACACTGAGCCACCCAGGTGTCCCAATTCTTTATGCATTTTTAACTGTTGTATTTTTTATCATTGAATTATAAAAATTATATAGTCTAGATACAGACACGTGATTTGCAAATGTTTTCCCTTTTGTGAGTTGTCTTTTCACTTTTTTGATAGAATCCTCTGAAACAAAATATTTTAAATATATTTAATCCTTTTAGTGTCATATCTAACAAGGCTTTGACCAATGCTAGGTCCTTAAATTTACTTATGTGTTTCCTTCTAAGAGTTTTGTAGTCTGCTGCTTACATCTGTACTCCATTTTGAATGTAGTTTTCTATATGGTGTGAGGTGTGATGCCATGTGCATATCTAGTTGTCTCAGTATCATTTATTGAAAAGATTCTCTTTTCCACATTGAATCATCTTGGTACCCTTGTCAAATGTGATTTCTTCTGCTTTTAATTTTTAACATGTAGTGTTTTAGGAATCTAGGAAACCACTGGTGACAAAAGTCTGTCACATAAAAACCAAATGTCACACCAAGGCTACCTAGAGCTGCCTATGTGCCAGAGCCACGTGCTGCTCAGCCTGTGCCTGGTTAGCCAGCCTGGTGTCATCTTCTTAATGAATTGGGGAGTTAAAGTCAAGAGAAATAATAGTAGTAATGATCATAACAGTAGTATTAAGAACAGTAAGCACTGAGTTCCTGCCATGTGCCACGGATGGTTTTAAGCATCATCTCATATAATCACCAGAGCCACCTTGCCCAGGCAGGTCCTGGTGACGAAAGACAGAAATGAAAGAATGTGGGGGTGCTTGGGTGGCTCAGTCGGTTAAGCGTCTGACTTCAGCTTAGCTCATGATCCCATGGTTCATGGGTTCAAATCCTGTGTCAGGCTCTGTGCTAACAGCTTAGAGCCTGGAGTCTGCTTTGAATTCTGTGTCTCCCTCTTTCTCTCTGCCCCTCTCCTGCTGATGCTCTGTCTCTGTCTCTCTTAAAAATGAATAAATAAATAAATAAATTACATCAAAAAACCTTAAAAAACAAACAAACAAACAAAAAAGAAATGAAAAAGTGTGGTGCAGAGAAAGTAAGGAACTTGACCAAGATAACTTAACCAGGAATTGGCATAATGAGCTTTAAAGCTAGGCAGTGTAGCTTTAGAGAATATCCTATCAACCACTGCTCTTAGACCTCCCTCAAAAAATAAAAATTTCCCAGAGTAATCAATTTGAGTTCATTTCTTTTTCACATGTACAAATGTTTTCTCACTACTTTGTGACTCAGATGAGGAAGAGGAGGCTAGATGTTATGGTAAATCATTTCACAGTAACCAAAGAGAAGCCATTAAAAGCTGAAACAATGGGGCACCTGGGTGGCTCAGTCAGTTAAGTGGCAGATTTTGGCTCAGGTTATGATCTCATGGTTTTGGGATTTCAAGCCTTCTCTCGGGCTCTCTGCTGACAGTGAGGAGCCTGCTTGAGATTCTCTCTCTGTCCCTGTCTCTGCCCCTCCCCCACCCACGCTGTTTCTGTCTCTCTCAAAAATGAATAAATAAAAAACTTTTTTTTTTTTAAAGCTGAAACAGGGATTCTGAATTTTACTCCAGAGTTTCAAAGAAGAAACCATGATTCCCACTGAATAGGTTTTGTTAAATCAATTAATGAAGGTGTTCACAATACTGCTGTGTGTGTAAAAGCTGGATCTGAATATGCATTTTGAAAAGATCCTGGCTTTTAAAGTCAAGGAGTCATGAATTCAGTGTGGGAAATGGGTTAGAATTTTAATCTCTATAAACTCTCGTCTGTGAGGTAGATATAAGACATCAGGATTGTTATGAGAATTTACAGATAGCATAACCGTCTGGCACAATGCCTACCATGTAGAACAAGTTCAATAAGAGCTATTTTTACTTTTACTATGATGGTGGTTTCTTTTTACAAATGGGAAATGGGTCCCAAAACATGGCTAGAAACATGTTCACTCATACATGGATTGGCAAAGATGAGTACTATTGTATACCTTTCAAAGAAATTACCAAAAATATATCACTTTCTGGAAGCTCAACCCTACTTTCCATCTGCATTATCATCTGACTCGAATGGTTAGGTGCCCACAGCCTTTTTGCGTTAAATTTTACATTGATTTTTATGACCCCCTTAGCACGTGTAATCTCTGAGTTCTCCAGCTTCTCAGCCCCTCTCTGTCCCCCTCCCTGGTGTGGTATGAAATAAAGTTCCCAGCAGCATTAAAATAGACAGGTCGGCCAGAATTCAAAAATGGGGGTTACCAAGTAATTATGCAGAGGAGATTCCAAAAATGTATATTTTTATGTCCATATATAAAAACTACATTAAATTTAGCACAAGCCAAAACATTGTCCCAGCTTGAGTTCCCAGAGCATATGGCTTTATAAATGCTATACTCTATCCTCCACCTCTTCATTTGAAGATGAAATAATAAGTAGAGCCAGGGTCTCCATGGGGGCCTGATCCTCCAGGAAGATGGAGCTCTTTCCTTTTTCATTTCAGGTGACAAGGGATGCTTTTCTCTGAAATGGGTGCCTATCTTTGCAGTCTGCATCCAGGACCCACATCTGGGTCCTATTACATTCCAATCTTGGGCCCATCTGTTTTATTTATAAATCCTCCAGGGCCTTTTAATGTTGACCCTTAATATGAGCTCAACTTCACATTAGGAAAGAATATTCAACTACATTTTGCTCCTGGAAACTTCTCAAACTGTCCACTAATGTGTCTTTCATTCTTAGGTACCCACCTCCCAAGCACAGGACCATATGTTCTGAGCAGGTGTAATCCAATCCAGAGGTTCTCGGGGAAAGTGGATTCATTAGGATTTAGGGAGCCAGTAAATCTGAAGTTAGAAGGAAATGTGGGGACCTGCTAAGTCAGTGTTTTTCAACCAGAGGTGCTTCTAGACCCAGTGAAACTCAGGAGCAGTCTATAGACACAGACACCCATCAGAATTCCCAAGAATTGCCTTTCCCATAATCCTCATGCCCACCAGCAAATGTGATGGGCTAACTCCTATGGCAGTCTCATCCGTCAACAGCTAACAGAAGAGGAACCTCCTACATGGAACTTTCCTTCTTTCCTTGGTCTCTTTGTATAACATAGGAATACTTCATGTTTGTTATTCTATCCCTGCCAGTCCCTCCCTCCCAGGGGATTCTCACAGCAATTTCTTTATCTTCAATCAGAAGGAATTGCTCCAAAATGTCAACACAGAGATGCACAGGCCTCCATCTACTCTAACCGAAACCAGAGGAATCTGGAGCCCATTTCACTTTTGAGGCGGATGCTTCGGAATGTTAGGGGAAAGAAAGGTGGGCTGTTGGACCTGCACCTTGTTCTGGGGCCCATGTGACGGTTGTCTGGGGAGGTTGTAAGGATGTAATGATTAAACAAACGGGTGGCATTAGATTGTATCACATGCCGCCGTCTTTTATTGTGCTATAAAATGGTTCATTTGGGGGGAAATGTGAATTTAAACTTTTCTGCTGTGATCAAACAGTTGTCCTAGTGGTTTTAAATATAATTCAATTGCTCCTTCTCCTTACTACCCTTATGCTCTCCACCCCCCACTCCCTCCCTCTCCTTTCCTTTCCTCCTTTCCTTTCCTTCCCTTCTTCTCCTTCTCCTTCCCTTCCCTTTCCTTTCTTTTCCTTTCTTTCCTTTCCTTTCCTTCTTTCCTTCCTTCCTTCCATCCTTTGTTCCTTCCTTTCCTTCTTTTTTCTCTCTACTGGGCTTGAATTCAAACCTACTAGTTCCGCTATTACTAATTGTGTGACCTTTTGACAGGCTTATTAAACTATCTGAGGCTCTTTTTTTTTTTTTAATCTCTAAAATTGCGATAATAATACCCATGTCATAAGGTTGTTGAGAGTTTTAAATGAAACACAGTGTGTAAAAGACATCATCTTGCATTATTCTTAGGCTGAAGAGGTGCTCAGTTTATGTTCTTTCTCCCTTTTCCAAATCTGTGCTTTAGTTTATGGACCCATCTATGGCAATATCTATGGCCTGATGTTTCAACCTTTGGGGCAACAGGAATCAGGGTGGGTACATTGTTGGTGTCTATATGCACAGATGCTCCCACTGTCTCCCTAAAGGCTTCCCTTGACAGAGGAGGGGTGCTGAGGATGGAGGCATCACAACAAAATCGGCTTTAGGACAATGAGACCTACCAGAGCTATGGGCTGAATCATGCCCCCCACAAATTTACATGTGGAAGTCGTAACACTCAGTATTGTAGCTTGTGACTGTCTTTGGAGACAAGTTCTTTAAAACAGCAATGAAGTTAAAATGAGGTGATTAGGTTGGGCTCAAATCCAATATGACTAACATCCTTCTAAGAAGAGGAGATTAGAACGCAGATAAATATGAGCAGAAAGGGAAGACCATGTGACAACCCTAGGAGAAGACAGCCTCCTACAAGCCAAAGAGGCGCCAAAAGAAATCAGGATGATGGGGAAATGTGGGAGGCCTCCAGAACTGGGGGAAAATAAATTTCTGGTGTTCAAGCCACCAGCACCCCCAACAGAATGGTGCTACCAGGAATCCATGACCCATCTTTCTAAAACTGTAAAGCTGAGGTCAACTACAGGAGAAATATTTCAGTTGCGAAGGGACTAGTGTGGAGAAACATGAAGGGATTTTCTGGGCAAAATAAGTTGTTCACTGACTGATGAATGGTCTGCCTGACCGTCCCGGTGACAGGATGTAGGCTGAGCAGTGAAGACAAGGCATGCTTTGACAAGCTGGCGTCAGTCACGTCTCTGCATAATGCCATTTCAGCAGCTGCCGAGAATTATCGCTGCCTTTTAATCCTCTCATTTCAGAGTTGTTTCAGGCAGATTATTCCTAAAAACCTCGTGTAATTAATATCAATTATTTAGATTGGCTGCTTTAGTCAGTGTCAGATTTTTCAGCCCAGGACAAGATGTTATTACTATTATTACTGCTAATTACTGTGTCAGAGAGCCTGTATGACAATTGGTTTCCACATAGGAAAATCAAGGTTTAATTATAGCAAAAGTTTATGAACAGGAAACTTGGAACTGGAATCACCGTTCTTTATCAGAGAATTACCTTCTGGTGGTTTCTTAGGCTATGGGATGTCAAGCTTCCTGGTTAGAGTTACCTTCTGGTGGTTTCTTGGGCTATGGGAGGTCAAGCTGCCTGGTTGGACTCAGCATTGGCCCGTATTAACCATATAATCTTGGCCGCGCATTGCTCTCTGGGTCTACTTTTGGGATTAATGTTAGGGTCTAACTTCATGAGGCTGCTGTGAAGTTTAAAATGAGTTAAGCTTTATGTCAAGCTCCCAGAACAAACCTGGCACATAATTTCCGAACACATAAAAGATCTCGTTATTAATACTCTTACTATTCAAGAAAGTATTGCAAGGGGCAGCAGGGTAGTGTGATAGGCCAGGGGTCGGGCCAACAGAGACGTGAATCCCAGCTCTGCCTCTCACAGTGAACTCTGAGCAAATAACCTGAGTGAAGGGCAGGTGCATGATGGATGTTCACTGCTCATATTTACTGAGTGCTTATGACTTCCCAAGTATGGTGATGAAACCTTTACCGCATCTACTAAGTTAACACTCTCTTCACATTTACATGATAGGTATTGTTGTTATTATTTTCGTGTCCCAGACAAAGAAAATAAGGATTGGAGAGGGCGAGTAACTGGCTCGGGGTCACTGAGCTTCTCACTGGCAGAGCCCAGACATCTAAAGCCAAAGCATTGTGCCTAAAGCAGCTGGCCTAAAGTGGGTGTCATAGCAGGTGGTTAATCCCTGTGTTTTATTTTGGCTTTAAATCGAGGGCAGATCACTCACTTTCTTGAATTGGCATTCTGCAAGAGCAGGTAACCTTACATTGAAAGAGGATTTAATTTAATTTAATTTAATGGATACAAATTAAAATTGTCATAGCCTCTCACTATCAATAATTGTCTTTGATCTTATCAAGGATTGTCCCAATTTTTCCCAATCTGATCCAGTCTCTTATCTGATTGCCAGCTCTTGAGCCCTGCTCTTTTGGAACTGAAATTTACTTGTTACTTTTGCTAAAATCTCTAGTAATCATCAGATTGAATGAATGGCATATTGCCCACTTATTTATAAGCATGCTGATCACAGTTGGAAAAAATAGCCTTTAACAATTGTAGCCAATTAAAATAACTCTAATGAATACTGTTTATTCATAGCTACATAAACCTCTTGAGTGAAGGTTTTGTTCATTTTGGAATCTCATTGCTCTCTGTTGGTCCAGTCACCCATTCTTTCATGGAAGAAGTATTTATTGAGCTGATACTATGCATTACAGTCTTTTCCAAATTCTGGGAGTATAGCAGTGACAGAAACATTAAAACCTCCCTGCCCCAATAGAGCTAACATCCTAGAGAAGTGAGACAGACAGTAAACAAATGAATGATTGAAATATATCCAGCTTGCCAGAAGAGTATAAGTACTTTGGAAAGGCCACATGTTGGAATGGCTGGGTGCAGACTCTGGAGACAGACTCCTTGATTTTAATTCCAGCTCTGTGTGATGACAACTGTATGACCTTCGGCAAGTTATTAATTTCTCTGTGCCTCCATTTTTTCATGTGTAGAACAGGGGTGGTAATAATAGTATGCATCTCATAGGGTTATGTTAAACTTAAATGGGTTAATATTTGTAACAGTACTTAAAAGAATATATGAGTGTATTCTATATAATGTTTCATAAATGTAGAGAAAAATTAACTAGGGAATGGGTTTTAGAGGGGATATCATTCGGTTTGCAATTGGAAAGTCACTGAGAAGGTACTGGGTAGCAGCTGAAGGAAGTTTGGAAGAAATGTTTTCTAAACAGAAAGAACCAGAAAAGCCAAGATTCTGACTTGGAAATCTGCTGGATGTGTTGGACGAATTGCCCAGAGTGGGATGTAAGAGAAAATAAAACTCAAAGATGGCTGCAAATATCTTGACCTAAGGAAGAATGCCTGAAATGAGGAGATTGGGGTATACCAGGTTTAGGATGTGGGGGGAAGATGAGGAGCACAAGTTAGGTTTGAGATGTGCTGGAAATCTTAAATGGAAATATAGAAAGGTGGCTATAGGTATCATAGGAGTTCATGAGAGAGGCTCATGTTGGAAATATTAATCTTGGAGTCACTACATATAAGTGGTGTTTAAAGCTATGGGATGGTATAGGAACACCAGAGCAGGGAGGATAGGTAAGGAATTGGAACAAGAATGGAGTCCGAGATCACCCCTAAACTAAGAGATCAGAGCAAAAAGCAGAAATCAGCCAAGGTCATGGAAGAATGGCCAATATAATGGAAGGAAAATGAAGAAAGTAGTATTCTGGAAGCAAAGCAAAGGAGAAAAAGGTGTATGAATTAGGAGGAACTGACCAACTTCCTGAAATACTGCTGACAAATCAAGCAATATTGAGGCTGAAAACTGGCCATTGGCATTAACAGTATAGAGGTTCCTTGGGAAGTGTGGTTTTGGTAGAATGGTGGGATCAGATAACTTGACTTAATATAAGATATTAATTTGCAGAAATAGTGGGAGGAGAGGAATTAGGGATGATGAATATAGGCAACTCTTTCAAAGAGTGTTGTGGCTATAATGCACGGTGGGAAGGCAGAGTGTGCGAGCTAACTTGTGAGTAAATATGGCGGAGCATTCTCTTATGACTGCATCACTTTTCTCAGTGATGTAGGTATTGAGAATAAAGCCAGAGAGTAAGAGTCAGGGAGAAGATGGTGAAGATTTAAAGGAAAAAAGGGACTAGGCATTAGACTGCTGGACACCATTAAGAGCCATTTGAAGTTCATCTCTATATATTGAAAGTGACACAAGTCAGAGATTTTGTGTGTTTCCTATGCTCTATAATTAAGATGTGTACATGCAGTAGGGAGAGCTGGACTGGACTATGGTTCTGCCTTTGCTAATTATGTGTGATGAAGTGAAAAGGGAAAACAGGCTTAAGGATTTGTGTAACAAATAGTGATATTTAATGAAAGATGATGGAAGAAGAAGGAACATCAGGAAGAGAGACATTAAAAAGGTGCTGACAAGATTTTACTGGAGTCAAGCTACATGAGAGAATTATCTGGAGTGATAGGGGACAGTAGTCAAAGAATGGGGCATGTAGAACCACAGCTGTGGAAAGGTTGTGCTCACTGGTTATGACAGGGTCTAGATTATGAACATGGAAGTGAGTGGTATAGGGAGGGTGGAGAGCAAAATCAATGGGGAAAAATGTTCAAGGAGCTGAGATGCTGAGGTGTTCAAAAAGTCATTATGTGTGTATCAAAACTGTCAAAAAGCAGTGTTAGAAAGAAGGACAGCATGCAAAAAAAAAATCTTCTAGGAATGAAGGAGAATGATGCAAGATTCAGGAAATGACTGAAGCAGGGGGTTATTGCTATAATCAGATGTCAAGAGATTCAGTCTGGAAACTTTAGAAGAAGGAAGGAATTCATTCAGATGGTCTGGAAGACTGGGGAGGACCAAGGAGGATGTGTGCCTTCACCACCTCTGGACCCAGCAGTAGTTGGGCTGTGCAGCAAACTGGCTACACTTGAGAGGGCTTCCAAGAGGGCAGCCCTCAGGGCTGACTCTGGGTTCGGTTAGAATGAGAAGCTCAAGAGGAAATTGAGAGAAGAGGTTGAAGGTGTAGGAGATTTAGCTGCCAAGGGTCTGGAATTCCAGGTGGTATGGAGGGTGGGGAGTGGTGGAAGCTGGGGACGGAGGAGTGGAGATGCAGAAGGTCATCGGAGTTGGAGTGGGGTGGACAAGGGTGACCTGGAATTCTGGAGTTTCTTAGAATATAAACAGGAACATGGGACAACAGGGAGCGAACAGGTTGTAGGCTGAGACTCCTAGATCTCTATGGATGGAGGTTGTAGTCCACTGGCACCCACATCCTTCTTGATCACTGGTGAGAAGGACAGATGTATTCAGCATGCAGGGCTCCCCTCTGACAACAGTGGATGGAACTGAGGAGGTTTGGGGAACCTGGGCCTCCCTGCTTGCACACAGACCCCTTTAACACTCATCAGCGGAGTGTGAATAAAGTCATGCAAAGCTGCAGGAACTAGTGGATCTGGGCACCCATTGACCTACCTGCTGGTGGTTTGGAGGCTGAAAGTTTTCAAACTGCAGTTAAATAGACTTCACAGCTGGCTGTTGTTGCATTGAGAACCCTTTATGGAGAAGTGCCACAGGCAATCAATCAAAAGAAGAAGTCTGTAGTCCCGGGGATGTGTTTGAACAGATCCCTTGGGCAGTGGCTGCAGGAAAACAAAACCTCTTCTGGCACTGAAATGCCACGGGTTTCAGGTTTTTACATGTGCCCTGGGGCCCGAATTCCTCTGGTCTCCCCACATCCCAGGAGGCATTGCACTACCATTTATTTTGGTTTTTCTCCATATGGACTCTTGGCCGATCCCTTGTGAGGGTAGCAAATCGCCGAATCCAAGGAGGTTATGTTGTTTGCTGTTCATGCTAATTTAACTGTGCTGCCGATGTGTCTGTTATATCTGGTGCTCCGCAAGATAGAAATGCATAGGTGGATGGGCAGGTAGATGACAAGTGAAAACATTAGGGAGGCTATGCTGTTTAGCCGGAAGTGGGGGAAGAGCTGATGGAGAACACTGACAGGCATGGGAGAAAGAAAAGTGACAGAGAATGAATTCCCTCAGGGACAATCAGTATGCGGTGCAAACACATTCTAGCTAAACAGCAGCTCTGAGTTCTAAAGACAATTCTCAATTAAGTCCTCAGATGGTTTGCTGCTAAGAGTTGATGAATTAGTTTATTCCCCATCGCGATCTGCCACGTACCTTCAAACACCCACGTCTCCATCTGTTTCATTAATAAATTAACTTAAATCCATAAAATCAGCAAAGAAACAGAGCAACTTCTCTGTGATAAGTGACCAGAATTCGTTCTTGGAGTAGCCTTCACAGAGGCTTCTGCAAGGAATACATGTTGAAGAATCAAAAGTATGTTCAAGGATAAAATTGTCCTTGAGGTTCCATATTTGCAGTACACCAGATATGAGTAAAAGCCCAGGGTTAGAAAAAAATAATAAGTTGATTGCATTTGTCCTTCCATGTCATATTCAAAAGGTCACCACTAGGGCTTCTAAAGGACACTGGCCCAAGGGCAGCTTTGTGCCGGGAGATGCAGTTTTACCTGGAAATCCTTATAGAATAACACCTGGCCAGCTTCTCCTTAATTTTATAAAGTTAAGAATGGGTGCAGATCAGGATGCAGCTGCATTTGCTATACTGCTATCTGGGACTTGAGAATGAGGACGTTTGGATGGGATTCAAAGCCAAGAGTTGTGTGTTGTGTGTGTTGGGTGTTGTGTGTGGGCAGTGTTGTGTGTGTTGGAGGGGCTTGTCCCCTGCCTTCCACAGAAGGGGGATTTTGTTGCACTCACTACTAGGGAAGAATGGTTGGTTTTTTGAGCGGAATAAAATGAAAAAAGGGAAGCTATTGCAGGATTTTCCAAAAAAGAAAGGAATAGCAAGGGACAATTTTATGGAGTGGTAGGGCCTGAAGTCAGATGAGAGTGGATTGACAAGTTCGGGAAATGGAGAATTGGAGATGGTATGTATAAACAACACTGGAGGAGGCTGGCTATTAAAAACAAGGAGAAATGAAGCCATGGCTTGGATGGGGGAGAGCAATGGCCCCTGGGTGAGGCGAGGTCTCACTGAGACACTAGTGCCTGTTTGTGGGATGTTGGGACTAATCCAGAAGGAAGACTAGGAGAAAGTGATGATGTGGGAGAGAGGGGTGGGGGCTTGAAGGAGGAAATCTTTGAGAAGGTGAGGGGAGAGGGAATCCCTTCCACCAGAGGAGGGACGCTTACTGACAAAGGAGAAAGGAGGAACAGGAGTGGTAGGACTTAGCTGTTCCATCCACCTGGCAGCTAAGACAGTGCAGAGCTGTTGGGAAACTGGGGGTGCATATTTATGCACAGAGCTACACACTGTTGATCCGAGCTTGATGCATGTTTGATTCTGGACATCTCTCATGTTTGCATTCCTTCCCTTCGTTCCCCAAATTTTGATTTTTTTGAAAATGGGCAGGGAGGGGGTTGCCAAAAATTGTGCTCTTGTGCTAAACTGTTTATTATAAACTCATCATTTCTTAGGGAGAAAAAAAAACTACGTTGTGTTTTGCATTTTTAAAGAAAGCGTCAACAGAATAGGGCAGGGAGAATATTATCTCTAAAAGCTTATGCATCATCCTCTTAAAATGTTAATGTCCTATTTCCAGCTGAACAAATAAACCTCTACTACTTGGATGCAACTAGTTCTAATGAATGTGAGTGCCAGGCTAGAAAATAAAGAACCCACTTTTGATTGCAGAAAGCATCTTTCACGTGGAAAAAAATTGTCATTATTTAAAAATTGCTCCATTAATGCATCATGAACAAAGGACAGTTTGCTTGAAAAAACCAAACAGCTTTCATTTTTGAGCACTTTATTTTCAATAGGATTATAAACAAGATCT
Organism: Cryptoprocta ferox; assembly: GCA_028646485.1. Taxonomy (NCBI): domain Eukaryota; kingdom Metazoa; phylum Chordata; class Mammalia; order Carnivora; family Eupleridae; genus Cryptoprocta; species Cryptoprocta ferox. The sequence goes on along the minus strand of CM053560.1, from coordinate 129,863,695 downwards.
TCATGAAACTCTTCAAACAGACAGAACACCGGGATGAAATATGGTGCTGCTTGGGCTCACCCATTGTCTACTAGAGCGGGTTTGGTTTCGTTTCCTTCATGCAGCTGCCAGTTTTTCCTCTGCTGTGGTTGTTGATGCCAGTGCTGTTTTGTTGGGGGAAGTGGAAAGGACAGAAGGCACTGTTCTCTTCCACAGTTGACAGGGGGAAGGGGAGTTGAAGCAAAAAATTTCACTAACCAAGCGAAGAGAGCCTTGAAGGAAAAAATCTGGGGCAGCCGCAGAGAAACCCACCTCAGCGTCCTTCTGCTAGAAGATGACTTGGAGGATTCAGTTTTGAACTGGCAGGGAGGCTGAGTGTGCTTTTCTTTTCTCGGCCATTCTATTTCCTGATTTTGATCGAAGGAAACGTAGCACATGGAAAGTTATTGCTGAAGCTGTTTTACGTTTTTAGAGAATATATGTAATCATAAACACAAGTACACATGTATATCCGTATTCAGCTAAATTACACCGAGACAGATCTCCTCCTCAAAAGACCCATAGCCTAATTTTAAGACCTGTGGTTTGGAGAAGATTGAGAGTTTTCCCATTATGAATATGGAGCCAGGCCAGCATGAGGCCAGACACTCAATCACAATTTGTAGGTGTACAGGTGGCTAAAGGGAACACACAACATTGCTCAACTCAACCCCTAAGCCAGGGAAATATGTGCTGTCTACACTTGGGTCAAAAACCAGTTTTTAGGGTGAAATGATACCTTTCTCCCAAACTGCCTTTGTGTATCCACAAAAGAACATGAAAATGAATCAGCTCCACCCACACATGCTCACATGGCTTTCTCTCTTATTTCTTCTCTATTAGTCACTCCATTTTGGTTCATGCCCTTCTTTAGTAAACCCCTGTCACAAGGGTAAAGCAATGGTAGTCCTCTGCCAATATTTCCTTAGGAGTAGGAAATGTGTTCACAGGATATATGAACACAGACGTGTAATTCACCCAAGGCGCTGTCACAGGCTGGCAATGACACATACTCCCTGCGAAATGAGACAGACCACTGTGTTCCTTTTGCCAGCTCTTTATACAAGAGCCAAGAAAGATATGCTTTCTAGTTATGACCACACAGTGATAACACAATGAATGGATTAGCTATCAAATTCAATCCAACGAATTGCTAGTTCAATTACAAAATAAAACTAAGGGAGGAAAATTATTTAGTTGCCCCTACATATTCTCTAAAGACTTACTAAATCATTTCCATTCCAACAAATTCCTTTCTTCCATAAGTTAAAACCAGAGAATAGTCCTGCTGTATCTAGCCAAAAAACCTAGAGAATTAATGCAACTATTTTATATACATTCCATCAGAGATAAGTCTTCACACAAAGAGGGAAGCACAAATAAATCCCAGAAACCAGCTTGCTTTCATCCAACTGATTTGGTGTTCTTATCCCAAGATACTTGCTGGAGAATTGAAGCAGGATACAACGATGTTTCGGCAGTGCACAACCCGCACAACCATGCGGTGGCCTGGAAACTCCCCTTTGTTTCTGAGGTCAACTTGGATTTCATTCAACTCAGTGGGGCAGACACAAAAGTGAGCAGGCTCTGAGAAGGTGCCAAAGAGATACGCCTAAAATACATGGCCCAGTTGGAAGCAACTTATTTGGCTGAACTTTTGAACATACCTTGTCCCAAGACTACTCCGCCTAGGACAGTTCTAAACCAGAGGATAATAGTCTTGTAATAGTCTTCCCCTTCCCACAGGGGAGGGAAATTGGGCCTTGGGACCCTCTATCAACAACGTGGCAGTGATAGATTTCCCTTCTGGAGCCCTATTCCCTTACTCGATCTGCATGATTACCATACACAGTTGATCTGATGCCTTGGCGCACTGGGGAGTGCCTCAGGAGAATGAATTCATAGACTAGCAAGTTCATCCAAAAGATTATTTTGCTGGCCCGCATAGCGCACCCAGTGGTGGCTGTTTGTAACACGAGCACCAGCAATCTGTTCTGCTTTACTCCACTAATGAGGTCATAGCCCAGACGGGCAGATGAGCCTGTCCTACAGGAGGCGTGGTCCCAGAATTAACATTTCCCATTAAGGAAGGGGAGGGAGTAGATTTTCTATGTGAGTCGGGGAAGCTTCTGGCCTGTGGGACTTTCACCTGTACGTTCAACTAGAAGCCACAGAGTTGAAGTCATGGCCTCAGGCAAGATCTTCTAGACGATTCTACCACACTTTCAGAGATTTCCAAGGACGCTTACCTGGAGGTGGCCTCTGGGTCAATCATGAACTTACCCATTTTCTCTGATGACACCTTTTTATGCCATTAAGTCTGCAAATGATGGCTCCAAGTCTATTTCCACTCAGACAGGATTATCCATTCCTATGGTCAACATGTCTTGTTTCAGCCTGGACTTCTCATGTGTGAAGTGCATTGTCTTTCCCTTTAAGGAGTTTACAGCCTCAGTGACCTTTATATTTGACAAAAAGGCTTTTTAATCCACCACGCTGCTGCTTTCCTAAGTGGTTTCTCTTCTGACTGGCATTGAATGGACTTTCCATGTTCATGGGTGCTATTAAGACATGCTGTTTTCTGTATTGAATCAAAACTGTGCTCTTTTATTTGCCTTTATTCTTTTTTTTTAAGTTTGCATTAAGTGACAATGTGTGCACTTATACAGGATAATCACATCGATATCTATCAAGCATGACCACAGTATGGTAGCCTTAAATGAAGAATTCAGTTCATTTCTCCTGTTTATTCAGATCCCAGATGGGAATAGTTTTGGGGTAAAAAGGTAATAAGAGTAAGCCCTCCAAAATTCCTCCTCTGGCTTTGAGGACCAGGATTGGATGGTGGTGCATCATCTGGCTTCTAGATTATTTAAGTGTTTAAGTGGATGGGTACTTGAGATGAACTCTTGTTTCAAGCCTTCCTTTAACTAAAGGAACCTAAATAGGTTGCTCAGGTCCCCAAGCAGAACAGAGAAAACACCAGTGAATGCTAAAGGCAAGTGTTCTTTCTACTTGCGGTCTGTTACCATGGGCAACCAAACATGGGATTGCATGTTGTAAAGGGTGCTAACATCTTTTTTAAAAATTAGTTTCATGCAAACAATTGGTTTGAGTGCCAAACAGGATTGGTGGCCTGGCTGTCCCATTCATTCCTTGTGTAACTTGGAACAAGTCACTTCATTTCTCCAACATGACATATCTCATCAGTGGGCAGGAATTTCAAGTAATGCAATCCATGTAAAGGAATATTGTAAAATTTAAAGCTCTAAGGTTATTTTTAATACTATCATTTAGACCCCACATCAGTTATGAGGAAACGGATTCATTATTTCTGAATTGGGCTTCTCCCCACGTTTGCTGACAACCTCCTGAAGGCCAGGACCTATGCTATGCATTTAATGCTTGTTATTTATTTATTTGTTCTAAGAATTGATAAGCTAGGCATTATTATCTCCATTTTTAAGTTGGGGGATCTTCTGATCTAAGAGGGAAAGTGGGTCACCTGTGGTCACACACCTTGTAAGTGACAGAGCTGGAATTGAGTACAGGTTTCTTTGATTGGAAAGTCTAAAATTTCTTTATTTTATTTTTTGGTCCCTCCTCCTGCTTTAAAATATGGAAACCATGTAATCCGGACATGGAAATTGTTGTCTCTTGCATTCCACTGCACGCATCAGTCATGCTTCCAGATTTGATCAGCAGTGTTCGAGGAAGCAACATCTCCTTCTTCCTTTAGCTCAGAAAAATAAAAACCACCCTGTGCCAGTATTAAGGACAATGCTGCCATGATAATGAAGGCACCACAATCAAAAGCAACGACATTATCAAAAAAAATTATCACTTTCAACAACGAATTGTGACTAATTAGACTTTGAATATGAAATCAAAGGAAAATGCATGAAGGCTCAATTTTCCATAGAGCTGACAGTTTGACCTTTTTAAGAGTGGGAATGGAAATTATTTTTAATTAACATGACTAATCATTTCCCGTCATTTTGAGGTAATTGGCTTTGTCTACAAAGAGGTGGGGTGCTGCCCCCCGCCCCACGGCTGGTTGCAGCTGGCACGCTTAACCCCAGAGAGCTTCAGAGGCATGGTCCACTCTGGCTTGGAGAATCTTCACCTCAGAATCAGCACAGGGAGAAGCACGTGGCTCCATTTGTGTCTTGTCTTCCTTCCTCCCTCCCTCCCTCCCTCCCTTCCTTCACTCCTCTTTTCCTCTCTTCCTTCCTCAATTCCTTCCTTCTTCTGTGCCTTCCTTCCTCTCTTTCTCCCTCCCTTCCTTCCTCTCTTCCTTCCTCCCTCCTTCCCTCCTTTCCTTCCTCCCTCCCTTCCTTTCTGCCTTTCTCCTTCCTGCCTGCCTTTCTCCCTTCTTCCCTCTCCCCTCCCTCTCCCTCCTTCTTTCTTTCTTTCTTTCTTTCTTTCTTTCTTTCTTTCTTTCTCTTTCTTTCTTTCTTTCCCTCTGTCTATTTCCGTCCTTCCTTCTTCCTTCCTTCCCTTTTTTCTTTTCTCTTTTCTTTTCTTTCCTTTTCTTTTCTTTCCTTCCTTCTTTCCCTTTTTTCTTTTCTTTTCTTTTCTTTCTTTCTTTCTTTCTCTCTCTCCCTCTATTTCCTTCCTTCCTTCCTTCCTTCCTTCCTTCCTTCCTTCCTTCCTTCCTTCCTTCATTCTTTCCTTCTTTTGTTGTGCTTGTTTCAAAGACTAAATGGAACTATCTATTTCTAGTTTCCCTAATGTCCATTTCCAGGGCTACATTTTCCATCAATACTACTTCTGCCTTAAGTCCACAGACAAGATATAAAGCAGACTCTATTCCTTCTCTTGTCTCCACTCATGACCACCCTGCCCCCAGTTGTTTGCCCAGAAGGCTGTCAGGTGTTTTTTTAGTCTGTCCCTCCAAGAACAAGGCAGCCCATAGGCAGCCCATAGATCCCCTCACTCAGAGTGCCAACAAGGATGGGAAGCAACATTCTATGCTCTCTGTCCAAGTGCATACTTGCGAGGGACCTGTGACCCTGCAGTCTGATGGGCTCTCCTGGATCCAGACATGCTCACTCCATCTCAGTCCACAGGGAAATCAAGCTGGAGCCATCTGCTTGGCCTGTGTTTACCTGTTCACTCAGGTCCTAGGCTAAATCTGAAATGTTATATGAATAGAGAACAAATATGGTTCTTTTCTGTTGGTACCGATTCACTCTTTTAGCATAATTTTGATAAATTATTATTTAAAAATTTTTTTAATGTTTATTAACTTTTGAGGGGTGGAGGGGCAGATAGAGAGGGAAACACAATCCAAAGCAGACTCCAGGCTTCACACTATCAGCACAGAGCCCGACGTGGGGCCCAAATCCATGAACCATGAGATCATGACCTGAGCCGAAGGAGCCACCCAAGTGCCCCTGACATATTCTTAAAAATCAGAAACTCTCCCCCACTGCCACCACTGCCACCAGGGTGGTAGGAAGGAATGAAAATGGGTAAATGGATTTAAAAAAGCATGATCCTACCACAGTTGCATTTTCTACCTGATTCCAGGAAAACCTTTGCTCTGGGACAAGGTACTGGAACTTGAAACTGTCTTCCCTGTCTGTTCACTTATTGCAAGAACACGACTGCTTTCTTGGCCCAGAATTCAGAGGTATGACCCCACATTGCTCCTTGTGGTCTTCTATACTTTGACTTGTTTTGTTTAAATATTTATTTATTTTTAATTATTCAAGTAGGATTTGAATGTATGTCATAAAAAATTCAAACAACTTCAGACAAGTCAACTCTTCTATATCTAACAGAGGAAAATTCCTCTTGACCTCTTCTCGTATCCCCTTCTAGATGAGCCATTATTTTCACCATGCCATATTCTTCCATATCTCTTTCTATGCTTTTCTATGCATATATATTTATAAGGAGAAGCAGGGAATTTTGTATATTTGTGTTTGCTTATGGAAACAAAGATGTTATTCTGGAACTTGTTTTTTTATATAATAATATATCTGAAAGATTTTCCTACATCACTACACATAAATCTAACTCATTTTTAAACTTCTACAATGTATTCAACCACAATTTTGATTTACCTACTTCCTCTGTTTGGACATTTTGATTGTTTTTGAGTTTTGTTTTGTTTTGTTTTTTTACTGATAGCAAGACTGCAGCAAATGTTTTTTATATATGTACCATTGTGCACATGCACACATCTTTGTGCAAATATTTCTTGGGCATACACCAAAAGTAGAATTGATGAACTGAGGTTATTTATATTTTAAGTTTTAATAGATATTGGCAAATTGTTCTCCAAAGTAGCTGAATAAGTAGATTTTCTCACTAGCAGTGTACGAGATTATCCACATCCTCACAGTCTTATTAACACTTGATATTATTGAACTTTGAATTTTTGGTCAATCTCGTAGGCAAGAACCAGTATCTCCTTAATGCATTAATTTTATTTTCCTGATGATCAATAACATTGAGCATATTTTCATTGCTCCATGGCCCTTTTGATTTATTTTCCTATAAACCACTTATACCCTTTGCCATATTTCTATGGGTTCCTCCCGATTGCTGACACTTGCCTCAAGTGACCCAGCATCTGGTTGGCCCTAATCTCTAATTGACAGCATGTATAAGGGCATGGGCTTCGAAACCAGTCATAGGTAGATTCAAACCCCACTTGTGCTGCTGCCTCAGTGTGGCACTAGAGCAAGTTACACACATCCCGATCTTCTACTTTCCCATCTGTAACATGAGTACATTAATGTCTACTACACAAAGTATATTTGTGTATATGCAAATCTGTGCTAAGATGAAGATACAGGTGGGGCGCCTGAGTGGCTCAGTCAGTTGAGTGTCCAACTCTTGATTTTGGCTCAGGTCATGATCCCAGGGTAGGGGGATCGAGCCCCACATTGGGCTCTTAGCTGAGCATGGAGCCTGCTTGAGATTCTCTCTCTCTCTCTCCCTCTCCCCATCTCCTCTGCTGGCATTCTCTCTCTGTCTTAAATGAAAAGAAAACAAAAGGTGAAGATCCATCTAAAATGGCCAATAGATCATTTTGATCTACCCAGTGCAGTGATCAGTTAATTCTGCCCAGGTTTATTCTGTATTCCAGCCAAGTTCCAAGCTTGGGCTCCTTAATTTGGTGTTCCCTCCAATACCCAGCAATGAGGGTAGCTGATTCACACACTGTAAATCAATCCTGGTGCTAAAGCTGATGCACTACATAATTATTTCATTTCTCTGCTTAGATTCTGAACCTGAAGTTTGGTTGGCCTTCTGAACTCACCATATCTTCATATGTCTTCCCTCTAGGCATGCCCACTCGCACTGTGCTCTACCATCTGACTGCCATTCTGTGAACTGGACTGTCCCCTCAGACCAAGTCCCCAGCCCTCCCCCCCCACCAATTGCTCTTTCATTGACCGAACCAAGATATGACCCCTTTATTTTCAGATGCCTAAGTGCCTGCTCTTAATCAGTGCTAACAGCTCTACAAACATCACTCCTGGATCTCTGACATTATCTCTCTGAGCTCCAGCTTGCTGATCTGTCTACAGAAATAATAATTCCAAGTATGCACTTGCCATGGTGGGATTCAGAGGAGATAATATTCTTAGCACAGTGTCACCAGCCCTCTCTTTGTCTTCTTGTCTCACCCACAAACTGTCACAAAAACAGCTTTAACTTTTCTTTCCTTGTTTGTTTTACTGTAATCTCTTTAGATGGTAGGTCCTCAGTACCTCATGGGTTTTATTAAGATTCAGTGGGCATGGGTTCGGCTCTTCCTTTTCAGAAGCAAAACCATAGGCAAAATGTTCAAATGGTGATTACTGATTCTGATGAAAACTGAGGTAATGTTTGCTAACCATGATCTCATGTTATGGCTCTGGCTCAATGCGAAATGACCCGTTAAAATTTGAAAATTAGTTACTGGGATTTGGGAGATGAGATTTTATAGAGGTTATTAATTTTCCAAAGAGACATATCCTAAACTAGTTGAGAAATTTCCCTGGTAAAGCTGGCTGGCCTTTTGCATGTCATTGTATCTTTGTCCATAAAAAGGGCAGTGCCTTGGGGCCAGGGCAAGCCTTGACTTTAAAAGATTAAAAAAAAAAAATACAGACTCCAAAGAGGTGGATAAAATCTGACTGCTGGAAGTTTTCCATGATATCCAGGAACCAAGAGAGGTTGGCACCATTGTTTTGTAAAGGAATCAATGGCATCACATCTAACAGGAGGGAATGTGACCACTCTGGCAGGTCATTTCTCCAGCCAAGATGGTGAGAGGGAATGACTGGGAGATGGGGCATGTGTCTGTGGAAAGACAACCAAACACTTCCTTCACGTTTTACTTTGTGCCTCATGAGATAAGTTTGTCATACTAGGGAAACTGAGGCAGCTGAATCATTTCTCAACCAAATAGGTTGTTTGGCTTTTTAAATTTCCCTTTTTGCACTGAATTTTCCAGTTACATTGATATGCTCCTCAATCAGGACAAAAATGGTGAAAAGGGAGGTCAAGAAAAATAATGAATTTTGAGGTGTCTTACTTTGGTCAATTTTATGTGAGAGGGTAGAGACCTTCTTTTTCCACTCTGGCTCCCCCCTCCCTGGATTAATTTTCTGAATTAATTAGATCCCAGAGTTACATGTCAGGGAAATGTTTGTTGACATGTGAGCTTGAAAATGAGCCCCACTGACTCTCGGCTCCTCAGGACTCATATCTTCCCCTTATCTTCCTGTCTCACTCTCATTCTGTCCTAAATTCAGTTGTGTGTGTGTGTGTGTGTGTGTGTGTGTGTTTTCTTAATCACAGTTTCTTTCCAGCTGGATTCCAGCCTTTCCTTTTTCTTGGTGAGAAGCATTCACAAATATGTTGTAGAGGATGTGCTAATTAATGGATGTCCAAACATCTGGGAAGAAACAAGCAAAGTTACAGTTAACATGCAATAAACAAATACAGAAAGGGCGGACAGTTTGAGCACATCAAAAAGACTGCTTGGAGGAATTGTATACTCTCTCTCTGCACCTGTTTACCAGCACAGTTTCATTTGGAAGGAAGACGATTTTGTCTCACTCTTTGTGCATCCTAACTTAATGCCTTACACCATAAACTAAACCATTCTATATTCAGCAGGGAGGTCTCTTGGGAACAGGAGGGATGAAGATTCTGCTGGCAATCCACAGACACCCAGGGGCTTCAGTGAAGGAGCATGCGTGTGTATGTACACCCATGAATTAAGATGTTTCAACCCTCACCTTTCAGCTAGCCTGGAATTATTCCTTATCATTCTCTTTCCCAGTTCTCCATGTTCCAATTAGTTCTCCATACCATATACTAGCAGGTCTGCAAAGCAATACAGTAAGGATAATGAGAGCTAACATGTATTGAGTACCTGCTGAATACCAGGCCAACTTTTATGTGCATGATTCCATTTATACCTCATGGCATCCTTAGGACTTACATGTGATTACTCTCTCCATTTCACTGAGGATAAAACTAAGGGACTCGGAGGTTATGTAACTTACTTGACCTCAGACAGCTGTTTATGGCAGGGCCACTATTCATAGCTCTTACCTGGGCTTTATTTGCTAATTAATAACTTGTTCCACCTTTATCCAATTTATTTCCTGACTTTGGACTCTTTCTCTTGGTTTGGTCTAGCTTTGGCTACTTGAATCTTTTTACCTCGTGATCTATCCAGCTCTTGACTCTTGGGTCTCTCCGAAGAACCCTAGCCTACATTTACAACGATTCTCCCCATCATGAGCTGCCTCTGCCATTTTGCCTTGCTGGTGGGTCTTCCCAGTGAAGACTGAACTCCATCCCATGAGCCTGTGCTCCTGCAATTCTTCTCTATTATCCAAAAGTGAGGAGGATTTCTGTCTATTATGTTTTTATATAAATATTTCAGTGATTGTAACGTTGAGTTCACCAATGGTGCAAATTCTCAGTCACCATTAACTCCAAAAGCATTACTTGCAGAGTCAAGTCATGGGAATAAGGTAACTTGGAAGAGCTTCCATTTTTAGTAATCCTTTTCTCTCTCTAGTATATCTAGCAAGTTCCTTAATGTGCCTATGTGACATAGTGCCGACCTGGTTCTGTCTCTTAGGCCTAGCATTACCCACTCTCTTCTTTCACCTTAGTTTCTGGTTTCTAGCCCTTCTTTATTGCTGGAAATTTCTCAGATGTTCCTTTCTGGATCTTTCTCCTCCTCTGTTGATCCTCTAATGGTGAGAGTACTCCCAGTTATGTTCTATGCCCTCAAGCCATTCAATCCTGTGACTTCAATATTATCAATTTTTAACAACTCCTGAGTCTATATTGCTAGTCGTGATCTTGCCCTGGAAACCAAAGTTGTTTATCCAATGTTTTCTTCATTTGTTTTTTCTTTTTCTTTTTCTTTCTTTTTTAGAAAAGAAAGAAAATAGATATAGTCTAAAGTCATTCAGGGGAGAGGGTTGACACTCAGCCTGTGTTCCAGTGGCTAAGCTCTAGGCCCCAGCATGGCACTGCGCCTGGAGAAGGAAGGGGTGCCATTGATCTCACCAAAAGGCACTGACATACTACTAAGTTGTATATTCATGAAGCTATGTCTTCCAATAAGGGACCTCATTTTCTAACACACACAAAGGCAAATTGGCCTGGAACTTCTACATTTTAAAGAAAAGCTCCATGAGAACGTAGTCTTTGTGGATCTCGTTTGCTATTGTATTCTCAGCACTCAGAACAGTGCCTGGAACACAGGAGGTGTTCCTTCATATTTGGGAAATAAGTAGTAAAAAAAATACCTTTTTCCAAAATCTGTTGCTATACTTTAGGTAAATTCGACTAACGCTGAGACTAATTAATTGTGAAAAACTGGAAGTCAGAAAAGTGACCTAAAATCAAAACTTCAAAAGTTATTGAGAATAATAAAAATAATAGCCAAATTTGCTGAATGCTATGTGGAAGGCACATTTGAATTTAATCCTAGTACGAACACTATAAGGAAGATCCTGGTATTATCCATCTTATACATGAGGAAACGGAGGCACATAGAATCTCTGTAACTTGAGTAAGGCCATGTGGCCACAATAGTGCTAAGCAGAGCAGGCATGCCATATAGTACATGGGAAGAAAGAAGTGGAAGAATGAGAGGTCTCAGGCCCAGAGTGCCTGACTGGGTGGGCCATGGTTTGGGGTAGGTCTCTAGGCATGTACTGCTTCATATAGCTCCAGGATGGTATATGAAGCCCTTTCATGGGACAACTGCATGGGATACTTTTTAAAACAGAATGGGTTAACAGGCATAAATTGGGCCCCCAATGAGCCAACTGAGACACATGGGAACCCAACTTCTCTCCTCCTGTGGTATGGGCTCTAGTCACACTAAAACATCTTGTTCTACTTTTACTTACGTGTTTTCCACTTCTCATTTTGAACTTGCCCACCTGCTGTCTTGGCAAGAACACAGTAAACACATATTGAGTAGGATTTATTATCCATTGATGACTCTACATTGAATTATCTCATTCAGGATGCACGATGATTTGATATTATGATGTCATGGGGGCATTTTGTCAACATTTTTTATCAATTTCAAAATAATGTAAATAGTATTGACTACACAAAATCAGTAAGAAAGACAAGCAGAACAAAATATGGTAGCTGAGTTAAGGTCCTCGTTCTGATCGACTTGTTTTATTGGGAGGAAGTTACTTAACTGTCTGGACATCTTTGTACTTGTTTTAAAGATTAATGAATCATCATTGGAGATCCTAAAGGTCACACTTCCTAAAATATGCCTGTTAATGACTAAAAGAATCTCAAAATGTTGCCCACAGCCATTGTCTTCTCTGCACCCCAAGACCATGTGATGGGATGTGTTTCAACCAGACAAAATGAAATGCTTTCCATCTACCAAGAGATAACAGGAATCAGAAAATGAGCAGTGTTGAGATGCATTTGCCCATACAGTTGTCATAATTACAAGACAATGATGATTAGAAAGAAGTATCCATTTGAAATGGCTGTATTTCCTTTTTAAAAATAAACTTTTTCGATTATAGAACAGATTCAGATTTGCAGAATTGCTATAAAGATAGTACAGAGTCTTTATAACCCACATTCAGTTTCTGCTTATTAACATTTTACATTAGTGTGGTGCATTTGTCACAATTCATAAACGAATAGTGATGCATTATTATTAGTTTCTCTATAAGTAAGGTCCTCCCCCCCATGCACACAACTGTTTTCAAAATGTCCTCTTCTTTGGTTTTCTGAGGTTTAAATATGACATACATAGGCACAGCTTTTTTGGTCCCTGTTCTTCTTGGTGTTTTGAATCTGTGATTTGGTGTCTATCATTAATTCTTGACTGTTCCGTTCTTTTTTTAAAAAAAAACTGTTTTTTTTTTCTCTTTCCATTTCAGTTTGGTAAACTTCTGTCTTCAAACCTACTGATTCTTTGCTTTAACTTTGACCAGTCGATTGATTAACCCACAGAAAACATTCCTTATATACTTTACAGTGGTATTTTTATCTTTTTCTTTTTACCCTTTCCTTTTGATTTGTTCTTAGAATTTTCATCTTGGCCTACTTTACTCATCTGTTCTCTCGTGTGGTCTATTTTTCCCTTAGACCCTTTAACATATTAATCATAATTATTTAAAAATTTAACGTTTGTTTATTCTTGAGAGAGAAAGACACAGAGCACAAGTGGGGGAGAGGCAGAGAGAGAGGGAGACACAGAATCCAAAGCAGGCTCCAGGCTCTGAGCTATCATCACAGAGCCCAACAGGGGGCTCAAACTCACGAACTGTGAGACCATGACCTGAGCCGAAATTGGAAGCTTAACCAACTGAGCCACCCAGGTGCCCATAATCATAATTATTTTAAATTCCCTGTGTTATAATTCCAGCATTTGTATCGTATCTGAGATGGCTTTTGATGTACAACCTGTTCAGACTCTGTTTCTTTCTTGCCTTATAGTATGCCTTGTAATTGTTTGTTGAAAGCTGGACATGATATATTCAGTAACAGGAATTGAGATAAGTAGGACTTTAGTGTGAAGTTTTATGTTAATTAGAGTGGGAGCTGGTATTTGTTTAATGTTTTTGTAGCTGTAGGTGTCATAGGCTTCCTACTCCTCTAGTGCGCTTGTGTTTGTCTCCCCTCTTAACATTGGCTTCCTTAAGTACTTCTCCTCCAAGAGTATCTGTGTCTCACTGTTATTTCGTCTGTAATCTATACATCCATTATGGTCCTGGAGCCATGTTCCTAGAGTGATAAGGTCTGGGGGAAAAGGGAGTATTCCACCAACATTCACTTCAATCCCAGTCTTCTAATGAGTTTGCTTCTCTGGTCTCTCACCTCCAGAAGTGTTTCTTTCTTTAGAGTGCCTCTTTCCCCTTTGTTGAGAAAGGAAGTCTAGACAGGATGTCTTCGCCCATGGCTCCAAGACAAATTTCTATTAAAGCCTTTTCCTCCAGAAGGTAAGACTTTATTATAAGGAAGTCTCTGGTCATATTTCACAAGAATTACTCTTTCTCTCTTCCTACCAGTACAAGGAGGATATCTTTCTAGACCTTCACCATGTGAAGATTCCTGTACATTCTTGGAGGCAAGTCCCACAAAAATGTGGACGTCCCCCTAAGATAGCAACCCAAAAGTTTCTTTCACTCAAGTTAGGCCACATTCACTCTCCAGGAACTCAGTAAAATGGTTATTTGTTCCTACCAATTTATGATTTTAGTGGTTTTGGGTCTCTGTAAGCAGATCTTGACTGTGACTTTTTGAATTCACTTATCTCCAGATTTCAGGCTGGTCATTTGCCCTGCAAAATCATTTCTCCGATGGGCCCACAGAAGTCCTTTGATTTTCAATTTATCCACCTTTTTCTTGTAAGGATGGGAGTAATAAGTTCAAAGTTCTTTACATGTCAGAGCTAAAACTGGAAGTCTCTGAATTTACTTTTGAATCTCTGAGGGCCTCACATCCTGATACTCTCTTAGGGAGGGGTTAATAATGATGATTATCATTTTAAAGAAGTGAACCATCAGAGACAATGTAGAATAGTTCCTCACCTGGGCAGTGTCATCCTTCCATGCCTATGGTTGGACAATCATATCAATAATTTCCCCTAACTTGGTTTTGCCCTGGAGACATCCCTTTTTAAACAGATGTTTGAGAACAGAAGAGAACAGGAGCTTTCATGGATGGGCTCTATTTAAGAATGTCACCATTATATTTGCATTTTATAATTGTTTCTCTGAAGGGTGTTTTGAGCTGAATCATAGGAGAGTCATGTCTACTGCCCACCCTCATCTCTATCTTTGTGTTGGGTTGAAGAATTTTAACTAACTTTATTTCCATCCTCCAAAGGGATCCTTGGATGCCTGCAACCACAGCTTATTGCCAAATCAATACATTCCTTTAAGATCATGGGTTCCAGTGAGTCCAGGGAAGCACTAAGGAAAGAATTTTCAGGAAGCAGAGGATAGTTCAGGGGTACTGATTCCCCACAACTTCCTCTTCCCCACCTCCTCCAATTAAAAAAAAAAGAATGATAAAACTGTCCAGAATGTTTAATATCCCAAAGGTATTCTAAATGTGCACTATTACAGCACACACATTTATACACAAAGATATTTGAAGGTTTTCTGATTTCAATTAAGATTATTATCTTCTCTGAGTGATGGTTTCTCCTATTTTTCCCTCCAGAAATCCCTTTGGCTGATCTATTTTAAAAGAGCATTAGCTAGGGATAACTAGGCTTACCTGTATTGAGTCTACTTTCCCTCCAGGTCTCTTTGTCTTAAATTCTGAAGTCTCTTTTCCTATCCTGCTAAAGGTTAGCAGCTTGAAATCAAGGACATGAGTCATTGTTACTCTTCATGTAAAAGATAAGCTCCGTGGCTTTTATGGCGAAAAGTGTAAAAGATTCTAGAAATAAAGTAGAAGTCAGAAAAATCATTTGGGGCTGTGAAAAGTCCTTTACTATCTAAATCAGAAGACCAAGGTCAAATTGCTATTGTGCCTATTAGTACCTGGGCTTCATTGATCAAATTACCAAACATTCTGAGCCTCAGTTTCCTACCTGTCAAATGGGGGTGATAATACCTGCCCTTTGATCTGACAGAGAAGTTTTAGTGATATGCATAGATATCAGGTCTCTCTGAAGCATCATGCACATAAATGTTTGTATTAGACCTCCCTTAGCAGTATTTGAACATGGTAGCCCAATAAATGTTCTGAAAAGATCATGGGTATTTGCTGGTGTGGGGATATCCTCATAAACTTGTAACACTCGGGGGAATGCGGGCCATATAATAGACTTGAAAACCTTACTTCAATACACATTGAAGATCAGTGAAAAAATTTTGATTGAGGGAACTAATGATACATCCCAAATAATACATTCAGCTCCCTAAAAGAATATTTCCAAAGCAAAATGCTACTTAGATTCATAGGTTCTTACAGCAAGTGATGCAAGAGTAATATATTATAATTCATCATTTAATAGATACATGTCATTCATGATTTATGATAATGACCCAGGTAACTACTATTAATAGGTATGAAATTCAAATATCACTGATTAATACTTTAAAATATGATCTTTCCATATTATCTTTAAGAAGTTGCCCCCGTATGTTTGACGTACTGTATGTACTGGACCAAACACACCTGTGAATATCTAATATAATAATTGACTCTGTTCTGTCCCCAGTTTTCAAATACTCTTCATACAGATATGAAGTATATATTTAAATATGTGTGTGTGTGTGTAAGAGAGAGAGAGAAATAGAGACAGAGAGTGTGTGC
This sequence comes from Cryptoprocta ferox, assembly GCA_028646485.1. Lineage (NCBI taxonomy): Eukaryota > Metazoa > Chordata > Mammalia > Carnivora > Eupleridae > Cryptoprocta > Cryptoprocta ferox. The sequence goes on along the minus strand of CM053560.1, from coordinate 129,847,873 downwards.
AACTCATACAAAATATGTTCATACCAAGTATACACAAGTATTTCAAAATCATTCAGTCTGATTTTTATTTTTTTAATTTATAATATTCATGGTCTTTAGAGTTTTCTTTTCTTGCTTTCCCCAGTGAAAGGGCTCTGGCATCCCAGTCCCACACATTCAGCCCTCACATGGGGAATTTAATTCCAGATTACATGCTAACGATGTCTATTTTTTGCCAGTCGGTGCCTGAAAGCATTTTAGGATTAAAAGAGGTCAGTCTCTGTGTCTCTGGACTTTTGCTATTAAACTCTCTTCTTTGTGCTCAATCTCTCATAGTATCACTAGCACAGAATATTTGTCCATTGTGAGGTATTTACAGCCCTCATACATACCACACACACACACACACACACACACACACACAGAGTGGAAACTGAGTTCCAGAACAGTTCATGGACTTACATGACGTCACACATACCATTGTTGACTTGGGACTCAAATGTCCAAGCCTTCTGAAATCTCCACTAGTTTTTTTTTTTTAATTTGTTTTAAGTTTATTTATTTAGTTTTGAGAGAGACAGAGAGAGTGAGCAGGGGAGGAGTGGAAATAGAGGGAGAGAGAGAACCCCAAGCAGGCTCTGCGCTGTCAGTGTGGAGCCTGATGTGGGGCTCGAACTCACAAACCATGAGATCATGACCCAGGCCAAAACCAAGAGTCAGACACTTAACCAACTGAGCTACCCAGGTGCCCCTCCATTGCTTTCTTCATATGAGATGATTTTGATATACAACTTCTCACCCTTATTTCAAGAGAGCAAAATGCACATCTTGGCTTCTCTCACCAGTGTATTCAAATACTGAGTGAGGCATAGGATGTATTTTACATTCCAACTGGAAAGCCTAGCGATAGACCACTCTTTCTGAATGAAGAATTTAAAATTGGTCTTCCTTTTTATTCTTCTCAATTGTTCACTGCAACTGAGTGGGAAGATTTAAAGGGACATCCTTATGCTTTCTGAGGACCACTTTCTTTTTAATTGAGCTCTAAGTCTCAAAAATGTATTGTTAAGATCTTAAATTTTATGAGTTCAAAAAATGTTTAGTTATTTATTTTGAGAGAGAGAGAGAAGGAGAGAGAGAAAGAATGAGTGTGGGAGGGGGAGAGAGAGAGGGAGACAGAACCGCATGCAGGCTCCACACTGCTAGTGCAGAACCTGACATGGGGCTCGATCTCATAAATGTGAGATGATGACCTGAGCCGAAACCAAGGGCTGGACACTTAACTGATTGAGCCATCCAGGGGCCACAAATTTAATGAGTTTTGACTATTGAATATACCTGTGTTATGGCTACCCAAATCAAGATACAGAATATTACCACCTTCCCAGAAAGTTTCCTCATGATCCTTTCCAGTCATTCTCCATCCCAAACTCTAAGGAGGAAATTGCCTCCTGATTGTATATATTCTTTAGTGTCTCTGCTATTTTGCATATTATTTTTGAGATTGGCCCATAGTATTGCATGTATCAGTAGTTTCTTCATTTTGTTGCTGTGGAATATTCTGTTATAGTGACATGCCACAACGCATTTATCCATTTACCTCTTGGTGGCTGTTTTCAATTTGAGGCTATTGTGAACAAAGCTGCTTCAAACTTTCTTGCATATGTGTTGTGTGGATACATGCTTTATTTCCCTTCAGTATATACCTAGGATTGCAGTTGTTGGGGTATAAGCTATATGTATGCTTAACTTCATAAAAGAATTACCAAAGAGTTTTCAAAGTGATTTCTACAAGCAATTTATAAGAGTTTTGTTTGTTTCACTTCCTCTATCACACTTATAAGTCTTTTTATGTTAACCATTCCAGAATATATTAAATGGCTTTTTATTGTGCCTTCAAATACCATTTCCCTGAGGACTAATTTAGTGTCTTATCATAAGCTTATTGCCCATTCACATGTTTTCTTTGTGACTTATCCATAGTCTTAAGTCTTTGGTCTATTTTGAAATCTGCATTTTATTGTTTTTATTGGTGGTGTTAGGATTTCTAGGAATTCTTTATATATTCTGGGTACAATTTCCTTGTCCAATATTATAATGTTGTAAACTTTTTCTTCTTGTCTATTGCTTGCCAACTTATTTTCTTCATGGTGCTTCACTATGTATGTGCATTTTTAATGTTGATAAAGTTCTATCGATTATATTTTTCTTTTATGATTAGTGATTTCTGTGTTCCATTTAAGAAAATTTTGCCTAACCCCAAATTGGGATGATATGCCACTATATTTTCTTCTAGACATTTTATGGTTTCAAATTTACCTTTAGGTCTCTGTGCCATCTCAAATTAATTTTTTATTAATTTTTTTATGTTTATTTTTTGCATGGAGAGAGTTTGAGGTCAAGAATTAGATTATTTGGACATTTATTTGTTCTAACACCATTTTCTGGGAAGAATAGTCTTACTTCATTTATTTATTGAACTTGGCACATGAAAACCTCTTTTTAAGCATTGGGAAATGATACTGCTAGTGTTCATGCATTTCAGAGACATGTGGATGACTTCATCCATATATTAAATATTATGGATCACTATGCCTTTGCATGTGCAGTTTTGTATGCCACAATATCATATTTTTCTTAGTTCTACCCCAAACCCAGCTTAATAGTCTCAGAAACCTTCCTTGAATTTTCCCATATGGTAAAGCTAACTACCTCTTGGGCACTGTGAACTTCTTTCAAAATTCTTGTCTTACTGCACGTTAATTTTCTCTTTATTTGACTGTCTCCACAAGAAGACAGTGATTTACTTGAAGACAGCCTTGTCTTTTTATCTCTGTATCCTTAGTACTTTGCACTGTGACAGGGAAAAAGAGGTAGCCACTCAATGCATGGTTTTAATCAAATTTGTCTCGGTATTCCACAGAAGCAATGGAACATCATAGGCTTTGCAGTGAGATCATTTTTGATTCCTATTCTCATTTCTGCCACTAAATAGCAATTTAAATTGGAGCAAGTTATTTAACTGCTAAATCTCAGTTTATTAATCTGTAACTTATAGATATTTAGAACTATTTTGGGATATTTATAACAAATAAAAGAAATAATGTCTAGTACATAGTAGCTACTAAATAAATGATAACATATTCTTTTGTCATGAAAAGGGAAATGAAAGGCTTATATAAGAGCTCTGCTAATTACCTAATATCCAGAGATATTTGACTTAAGAGTTAGGGAGAAAATGCTATGCTGTTTTCTGTCCATAAACACAGTCACAATTTGGACACAGTATACAAGATATTGTTTCAAAATGGAGTCTGCTTTATGATCAATTCTGTATCTATCAGATCACACCAAAATATTGAAAACAAACATAAATCAAGTCTTGGAATAATGATATCACACCATTAATGGAATTTAACCAAGGCAAAAGTATTCCAAACTACAAAGCTATAATCTAAATGGGCATCCTGGGGACATCACACAAAGAGTAAAACACATCTCTAGAACCCTTGGGTCCCATTTCACATGACTTTCAAGGAAGGCACATTAGTTATTAGGCAGGCAGGCCAGAAAGCCATATTCCTAGGTCAACTCCCAACAACTACCTACCACCCTCTCCTCAGGTTATGTTATTTGCTCTGCATCTGTCCCACTTAGAGGCACTTGAGAAGCTTACAGAATTGCAGTATTTACCCTCTGAAATGCTTTTAAGTAGCATTTTAAATGCACAATTTCCCAACATCACAACCACTTATGGTACCCGTACAGCATGGAGTGTATAAATCACTTCCTCACTCTTTGGCTTTCACGTGTGCTGAATGCTTTTCTAAATTGACCTGGTACCTATTAAACCTGAAGTGGACTTTTAAGATCTGAAGAACATTTAATCAATGGGGCATTAGATTGAATAAATCATAGCTGAGATGAATTCCTTAAATTGATACCATCTTTAATGAGCATTGCACTTGATTTAATAATCTATTTATTAAATACATAAAAAAAATGGTAAAGGGAACATTTGCCTCAGAGCAAGCAATTAGGACTATTTTCATTCCATATTTATTTTCCTGAGTTGAGACAATATTTGTTAGGTCTTAAGCATATTGAATAAATCTTTGAATCATTTGTTTCTTTCAATAAAACTCTAAATAGTAAATCTTAGTGTTGGTTACACTCAGCTCCTTGTTAAATTATAGAAAGTGCTAACAAGCATGAAGGAAGATTTACTGATTCTACAATAACTAGTATTGAATCTCTAGTGAGTTTACAAAATCTGCATAATATTTAATAAATCTGAGTTAAGATTGGTTAAATCTTTTTAACCTCTATTAAATCCAATGAAGAATGTGTTAAAGAGGCCCTGTCGTATTGAAGCAAACTTTAAAAGAATATCATATTTTTTTTCCAGAAATCTCATTAAACTGACACATGCGGTTTTTGGATTTCCTTTATTTCGTTTTGAATTATTGCTGGTTATTACTTACATATTTATGTGTAAAAAGTAGTGTTCTTGTTCCTAAATCCCTTCTCCCTCTGGGCTGATTCAATTCCTAAAGGCCTTGCACAAGCCCTGGGAAATTGCAGTGCGTCCTTCCAGTCAGTCTTTAGACAAACCTGAATGTTCCCAGTTTGAGCTTCTGCCCCTTTGTTTCCAAATCCTTGATGAAAATGAACAATTCATCCCATTCTGATGTATAAATCTCTTATTCCAGTACATCAAGATAAAGGTCGTAGACTACATTAATAAGGATCCCTTACTTGTGTTACTAATAACATCTTACATTTTTAACCCTGAAACTATTTTAAAAATCTAATTTACTCTTCTCTACGGATGCCAGGCCAGATACTCATCTTATATAACTCAATGGGATCATTTATCTCCACTCATTTCTGGGAGAAGAAGCCAGCCTGAGATGGCAGTTTATTTTCCATATTTCATTTTGCCTGAGTAATGAAACCAGGCTAGCCAATTCTAATCAATCAGTGAATATTTATTAAGCTCCTACTAAGTGTTCACATTTTTCCTGTGCAGAAGAGTCTATTTTCAGAGCACCACAATCTGATTAGGAAAATCCATTCAATTCAACAAATATTTCTGGAGTGCCTATTGAGCATGGCATAATATCAGGTAACTGATATAAAGATAAAAAAATATGATGACTTCCCTCTGAAACACTGTTATCTACTTGTGTGGGGCAAAGAGGTGAAAAGAGACGTGTTAGGAATACGGTGAGGATTTTATTTTCATTAAACTGTAGGGAGCATGGTGTTGAGTAATGAGGGACACAGCAGAATATGCTGAAGTCAGATTTTATTTTATTTATTTATTTTCCAGGGTTATGAAGGTATAATTGACAAATAAAATTGTGATATATTTAAAATGTACAAAATGATGATGTGATAGAAATTTACATCGTAAAAAGATTCCCCCATGGAGTTAATTAATGTATTTGTGTTAATTAATGTATTTGTCACCTCACTTTATTATTATTACTGTTTTTATTAATTATTTTTTATTATTATTAAGAACATTTAAATTCTATTCCCTTAGCAATTATGCTAAAACACTATATAATAATTATTATACTAAAATTATACTTTTAATTACACAATGCAATGGTATCAGCTATCATCTCCGTGTTATATATTAGATCTTCAGAACTTATTCATCTCATAACTGAAAGGTTGTACCCTTACTAATCTTGCCTATTTCTCCCAACTCCTGGCCTCTGTTCTACTCTGTTTCTATGAGTTTGTTTTTTTCCCCCCATTATAAGTGATTCCATGTGGCATTTGCCTTTTTTCTTTCTGGCTTATTTCACTTAGCATAATGCCCTCCAGATTCATCCATGCTTTCCCAAATGCTAAATGTCCTCCTTATTTTTTTAAGGTTGAATAATATTCCATTGTATACACACCACATTTTATTTACCTATTAATCCATCAATGGACACTTAGGTTGTTTCCATGACTTGGCTGTTATAAACAATGCTGATATTGAACATGGTGGCTCTACATAATATCTCTTCAATGTGATTTCATTTCCTTTGGTTTCATACCCAGGTGGGATTGCTGGATCATATGGTAGTTCTAGTTTTAATTTCTTGAGGAACATCCATAGTGCTTTCCATAGCTGCTGTCCCAGTTTACATTTCCATCAGCAGTGCACAATGACTCAGTGTTTCAGAGGGAAGGTTTCTCCACATCCTAATCAGCATTTGTTACATTTGTCTTTTTATTTTTAAGTTTCTAAAATTTATTTAAGTAATCACTACACCTAATGTGGGGCTCAAACTCAGAACCCAGAAATCAAGAGTCCCATGCTCCTCTGACTGACCCAGGTAGGCACCCCTCTCTTGTCTTTTTGATAACAGATATCCTAATAGGTGTAAGGTAACATCTCATTGTGGTTTGGATTTACACTTCCCTGATGATTAGAAATGCTGAGTACATTTACCAACACTTGTTTGGCCATTAGTATATCTTCTTTAGAAAAATTGTTATTGAAGTCCTTGCCAAGTTTTAACTGGGTTATTTCTTTATTTTTATTGCTGTTGAATTACATGAGTTCCTTGTATATCTTGGATATTAGCCTCTTATTGGATATGCAGTTTGCAAATATTGTCCCAATTCCATTGGTTACCTTTTCATTTTGTTGATGGCTTCCTTTGCTGTACAGAAGACTTTTAGTTTGATGGAGTCCCACTTGTTTATTTTTGCTTTTGTTGCTTTTGCTTTTAGTGTCATATCAAAAAAATCATTGCCAAAATTAATGTTAAGTAGCTTACCTCCTGTTTTCTTCTAGGACTTCTATGTTTTCAGGTCTTATGTTCAAATCTTTAGTTCATTTTGAGTTGAATTATGTGAATAATGTTTCATTATTTTGCATGTGGTTATCCAGTTTTCCCAGCATCATTTATTGAAGAGACTATCCTTTCCACATTGTATATTCTTGGCCTCTTTGTCCTGATTTAATTGACCATACATGTGTGGATTTATTTCTGGCTCTCTTTTGTTTTTTGTTTGTTTGTTTTTTGTTTTTTAATTTTTAATTTTTATTTATTTTTTAATTTATAGTTTATTGCCAAGTCGGTTTCCATATAACACCCAGTGCTCTTCCCCACAAATGGGGAATGACCATTCCTCCACTATGACCATCACCCCCCTTCCCTTTTCCCCTTCCCCCTTCTGCCCTCAGTTTGTTTTCTGTATTCAAGAGTCTCTTGTACTTTGTCTCCCTCCCTCTCCCTAACTCTTTTTCCTCCTTCCGCTCCCCATGGTCCTCTGTTAGGTTTCTCCTGTTAGACCTATGAGTGAAAACATATGGTATCTGTCCTTCTCCGCCTGGCTTATTTCGCTTAGCATGACACCCTCGAGGTCCACCCACTTTGCTACGAATGGCCAGATTTCATTCTTTCTCATTGCCATGTAGTATTCCATTGTATAGATAAACCACATCTTCTTGATCCATTCCTCAGGTGATGGACATTTAGGCTCTTTCCATGATTTGGCTCTTGTTGAAAGTGCCGCTTTGAACATTGGGGTACATGTGCCCCTATGCATCACGATTTCTGTATCCCTTGTATAAATCCCCAGCAGTGCTATTTCTGGGTCATAGGGGAATTCTATTTCTCCACACTGTTTTCCAGAGCTGCTATACCAGTTTACATTCCCACCAACCGTGTAGGAGGGTGCCGGTTTCTCCACATCCTCGCCAGCATCTATAGTCTCTTGATTTGTTCATTTTATCTGGCTCTCTTTTGATTCATTGACTTATGTGTCTGTTTTTATGCCAATATCATATTTGTTTTTTAATTTCAATTTTAGTTAACATACAGTGAAAATATTGGTTTCAGGAGTAGAATTCAGTGATTCATCACTTATATGTAACACCCAGTACTCATCACAAGTGCCCTCCTTAATATCCATCCCCCATCTAACCAATCTCCCAACAATCGCCCTCCATTAATCCTCAGTTTGTTCTCTATCATCGAGTCTTTTGTGGTTTTTCCGCCCCTCTCTCCTCTTTTCCCCTGGTTCCCATATGTTCATCTGTTTCATTTCTTAAATTTCACAAACGAGTGAAATCATATTTGTCTGTCTCTGATTGACTTATTTTGCTTAGCACAGTATATTCTAGCTCCATCCACATCATTGCAGATGGCAATATTTCATTCTTTTTGATAGCTGAGTAATATTTCACGATATATATACATCTATGTATATGTATATTGATATACCATATATATATACCACATCTTCTTTATCTATTCATTGGCCAATGGACATTTGGGCTCTGTTTGTAGTTTCTCTATTGTTAATAATGCTGCTATAAACATTAGGGTTTGAGCCTATAGTTTTGCATCCTTTGGATAAATACCTACAGTGCAATTACTGGATCTTAGGGTAGTTCTATTTTTAGTTTTTTGAGGAACCTGCATACTGTTCTCCAGCATGGCTACACCAGTTTGCATTCCCACCAACAGTGTAAGAGGGTTCCTCTTTCTCCACATCCTCACCAATACCTATTGTTTCTTGTGTTATTAACCTTAGCCATTCTGACAGGTGGTATCTCATTATGGTTTTCATTTCTATTACCCTAATGATGAATGATGTTGAGCATCTTTTCATGTGTCTGTTAGCCATCTGGATGTCTTCTCTCGTAAAGCATATATTCATGCCTTCTACCCATTTCTTAACTGGGTTGTTTGTTTTTTGGATGTTGAGTTTGATAAGTTCTTTATAGATTTTGGATACTAACCCTTTATCAGATATGTCATTTGCAAACATCTTCTCTCATTCCATAGGTTGCCTTTTGGTTTTGTTAATTGTTTCTTTTTTTGTGCAGATTCTTTCGATCTTGAAAAAAGAAGTCCCAATAATTCATGTTTTCTTTCATTTCCCTTGTTTTGGGGGACATGTCCAGTAAGAAGTTGCTGCAACTGAGGTCATAGAGATTGCTGCCTTTGTTCTTCTCCAGGATTTTAGTAGTTTCCTGTCTCATATTTAGGTCTTTCATCCATTTTGAATTCTTTTGTGTGTATGGTGTAGGAAAGTGATCCAGTTTCATTTCTTCCACATCACCAACCAGTTTTTCCAACACCATTTGTTGAAGAGACTATCTTTTTTTCCATTGGGTATTCTTTCTTGCTTTGTCAAAGATTAGTTGACCATATATACTATAGATTTTGTAATATAGTTTGAAATCAAGAAGTATGAAGCCTCTGGCTTTGTTTTTCTTTCTATAATTGCTTGGCTGTTTGGGATTACTTGTGATTTCATAAAAATTTTAGGATTATTTTTCTATTTCCCTGAGAAATGACATTAGAATTTTGATAGGGATTGCACTGAATCTGTAGATCACTTTGGGTAGTGTGGACATTTTAACCATATAATTCATTCTTCCAATCCATGAACATGGACTACTTTTCCATTATTTGTGTCCTCTTAAATTTCTTTCAACAATTTATTATAATCTTCTCTGTATAAATCTTTTATCTCCTTGGTAAAATTTATTTCTAAATTTTATGTTTTTTTGTACAACTGTAAATGAGATTATTTTCTTAATTAGTCTTTCTGACAAATCATTATTGGTGTATAAAAATGCAACTAATTGTTGTATATTGATTTTGTATCCTGAAACTTTATGGAATTTGTTTATTAGTACCAGCAGCTTTTTGGTGGACTTTTTAAGGTTTTCTATATAATATATTATGCTGTCTGCAAAGAGAGACAAATTTACTTTTTCCTTTCTGATTTGGATACTTTTTATCCCCCCCCCCCCACAATTGCTCTTCTACTACTATGCTGAGTAAAAGCGGTGTGAGTGGGCATACTTGTCCTTTTCTTGATCTTAGAGGAAAAGCTTTCAGCTTTTCACCAATCTGTATGCCCTTACCTGTGAGCTTGCCATATATAGTCTTCATTATATTGAGAAACATTCTCTCTATACCCAGTTTGTTGAGAGTATTTAATCATGAAAAGTTAAATTGTGCCAAATGCTTTTTCTGGATCAACTAAGATGATAGTATGAATTTTATTCTTCATTTTATTATTGTGGTGTTTCACATTTGTTGATTTGTGGGTGTTGAACAATCCTTACATTCCTGGAATAAATCCCACTTGATTATGATGTATGACCCTTTGAATGTATTGCTGAATTCAGTTTGCTAGTATTTTGTGGAAGATATTTTGTCTATGTTCATTAGGGATATTGTCTAGTAATTTTCCTTCCTTGTAGTGTCCTTGTCTGGCTTTGATAGCAGGGTAATGCTGTGGGAGGCCAGACATTATATGATATTAAATGCCATGATGAAGAGAAGAGACACCCAAATGTGCAAAAAGGGATATTGATGACAATTTCAAAGAAAAAGGAGAAGTATAAAAAATGATTCTAGGGCACCAGGAATCAGTTAAGTTAAGCATCCAACTTTTGATTTCAGTTCAAGTAAGGATTCCAGGGTTGTGGAATTGAGCCCCCCCCACCCCCGTTGGGCTCCCCCCTGCTGACCATGGAACTTGCTTATGATTCTCTCTCTCCCTATCTCTCTCTGAGTCTCTCTCTCTCTCTCTCTCTCTCTCTCTCTCTCTCTCTCCCTCCCTCTGCCCCTCCCCTGTTCATGTTCTCTATCTCTCAAAATAAATAAACCTAAAAAAAAAAAGCCTGGGGGTTGGGGAGAGCTCAATTATTTAACAAACTAAGTTGGAGATATCAGCTAGAAATCTACATGTAAAGACCCAAACGCAGTTGAAATTTAGGAATAGAACTATGGGAAACAAGGGAGCCAGGAAGAGACATATTTGAAAGTCATCTGCTGAGATAGCATAGCCAAATCTAGGAGGCTGCAAAAGGAGTGAGCAAAGAAAGACAAGAGTGGACAAGATGTGTGTTTGGAATTTTAAGGTGACCACCTGACTAGAGTAAAAGGATCATTTTACAAGAAATACAAAACAATGTGGGATTGCAGTAAGGTTGGCAATTAGGAATTTGACATTCATATAATACATTTATAGTAAAAAATACATTAGATTTCTTTTGAATTCTTACATTTTATTTTCATACAAGCTATACAAGAATATACTTATCTAGTAAAATTTTCAAACAAAACAAAACTATATAGAATAAAAAGGAAAAGGCTTTCTCTTCCTTTCCTTGCAGCTCATCCCAATGATAACAGCTTGGGATGTATCCTTATGTAAAAATACCTTAGATATTTATAACTTTTTATTTTGAAATAATAATACAATAAGTTGCTTAAATAGGACAGTAAGTTCCCATAGACCCTTCACCTAGCTCCTCTCAGTAATAACATCTTGCACAGACACAGTATAATATCAAAACCAATAAATTAACATTGATATAATAAACTATTAATTAAATTACAGACATTTTCCAGATTTTACCAGTTTTTACATGAACTTTAAAAAATGTTTACTTATGTATTTTGAAAGGGGGAAGAGGCAGAGAGAGAGAAAGAGAGAGGGAGAATCCCAAACACGTTCCACATTGTCAGTGCAGAGCCTAACACAGGGCTCAACCTCACAAACTGAGATCATGACCTGAACCAAAATCAAGAGTTGGGCACTTAACCACTACATGAACTTTTAAAAATAATGTGTGTGTGTGTGTATACATTTGAAATGTTACCACATGCCTAGATTTTTAAATGCCTTCAATAAAAAATATTAGATGGAAAAACACTTTTGTAACCAATAGTAGTAAAGTTTGAGGGTAGATTTATGGGATTGCTCATGAACACATGGGCATTTACTATGTCCTAGCAGAAGTGGGCTATTGGGGTGAACAGGTTGCATAAGGAAGATCTATATGATAAATACATTAGATTTATGATAAATAGCACACTGGATGGACTATAGCCAAGGGACAATCATGTCAGATTATGGCAGGAGGTCCAACCAGTTGGACTGTGTTACCAGTTGAAAGGATAAAGGATGGCAACAGGGTAGTGCAGCTAAGAAGGAGAGGGACCAAATGACTTGACTGACAAGGGTTTGGAAGAGAAATGAGGATGGAGGTCAGGGGAACTACACTGTTAATGACTGGAAGGAGAAGAAATTGAAGGTATAGAAGAAAAAGAGATAAACTGGTTGATAGAATAGAGAAATTGTTGTATGCCCCGGCCCTGAGAATGCTGAACAGGGTGTTGAAATGTGAGAATAGAAGTGATGAAATCAAATCATTCGGCCGTGATCTCACAGTTGATGCTCAGTCTGTATCAGGTAGAGGTATCTAACCTGTAGAGTGGTGAAGATTAAGTTATTCAGCATGTGTGAAGTGCTAAGAATAGTACCTAATTCATAGGGAATGGTCAACAAATATTAGTCATTATCATTATCATCATCATCATCATCATCAGAAGAGGAGAAGCTGAACCATGCACATCCTGTGAATCTAGCTGAAGCATTGCATTATGTATTTTTCTTTATTTGTAGAATTTACTTGTAAATTAAGTTAATAAAGGAAGTATTCAGACTATAGTATATATCCAGAGTCTAGGTGGAAACAGCTGGTGGGAGCCACCCAAGGAGAGGAGGAATGGTGCCACTGACCATGAACGGGAGTTCAGAAGATTTAATTTTCATGGGTAAATGATGTGCTCTGTGTTAAGGGTGAAGTGACAGTAAGATATTCCTGCTGAATGTGTCCGGTAGGCAATTGAAGGCAAGAAACAGAAGCTCGGTGATTAATGAGAATTTGCTTTGATTGAAGATGGTGCTGGAAATGTAAATGTGGGAATCATTAGCATAGAAGTGATGTTTAAAGCTATGGGAATAGATGGGCTGTCCAGAGTGAGAGTTAAAGGAACAAAAAGCAGAAAGAAGACTGGATTCTTGGAAGACCCACTGCTGAGGGGAAGGGGGGAGGGAAAGAGAGCCAGTGATAGAAAGAAAGAAGAGATGCAGGGATGAAGGTCAGAGAAAGCCAGTAGAGACATGCCAAGGTCAAGCAAGAGCATGAGCTATGTCCTTGCAGCTGAGCAATGAAAGAGGGTAGACATCAAGAGGGCATGATTGATCAAGTAATAAATAAAAAGAGTCATTGGAGAGCTTTAAGGAATTTCCATGAAAGATTTATTGTTGTGTGTATAAAAATGATATTTCATTTTGTTTTGCTTGTATTTTAGATACACATCTACAGTTTATATAGGGGAAAGGGAATCCAATTCAACCCAGGGCTGCCATTTCTTGGCTATGAAGTCCTTGGGAAAGTGGCTTGACCTCTCTCAATCTGTTTTATCATCAGTAGGATAAGAATATTAATACAAGCCTCAGGTGCCTGGGTGGCTTAGTTGGTTGAGCGTCCGACTTTGGCTCAGGTCATGCTCTCACAGTTCATGGGTTCGAGCCTGCCATTGGGCTCTGTGCTGACAGCTCAGAGCCTGGAGCCTGCTTCCAACTCTGTGTGTCCCTCTCTCTCTGCCCCTCCCCTGCTCACGATCTGTCTTTCTCTGTCTCCCAAAAATAAATAAATGTTTAAAAAAATTTTTTAAAGAATATTAATACAAGCTTTATATAATTGGTTTGAAAATTAAATAAGATAATTCAAATACAGTTGGTTTGAGAAATAAATAAAATAATTCACATAAAGCCTTAGATATAAGTAAAAAAAATAATTCACATAAAGCACACAATATACATATACATATACATATATATATATATATGTCAGGCGTGATCTGACTTATATACTGACATATATATAGCTATATGGATATAAATTTGTGTACATACATAACAACAAAATACACACCATCATTTTAACTAGAGCTGCTTGAAGTCAGTGAGGTTTTGAAGTACTTAGGGGAGTGGTGTATTATCAGGAAGGAGTCTTTGAGGGGTAATAATATCTTGTAAATCTGCTGTGAAAATTAAATAAGATAATGTGTACAAAGTGTTCACAAAAATACTTAGTACATGTGGTTAGTCAGCAAGTGAACATTTCTTCTTAATTTCATAAATGTATCTGCTCATTAAATGTAAAATATAGAAGATGGGGGAAAGCCTTCTTTAATACAAAATACTCTTCAATATCTCCTAATAAGCTATAGCTTTCTGTTTACAGAGGTCTTTGCTACTGATTGGTAGGGAATCATATTTTACTCTGTTCCAGCTGATTAATGCTGCATAACAAATAGCCCTAAAATTTAGTGAATGAAAACCACAACAGCGTTACTTTGCTCACAAATCTGAATTGAGTCAGGATCAGCAGGGACATCTTTGCTTCACCCCAGAGCAGCCAGGATGGCCTGAAGGCTGGGGCTGGAATATTGTGAAAACTCACACACTTGCATGATGGGCAGGTGTTGCTGGCTCTAGGCTGGGACCTCATGTGGACTGTCCATGCAGTGTTTTCTTCATGGTGTGGTGGTTGGGTTCCATGGGTGAGTGTACCAAGGGGACCAGGCAGAAGCCATATCATTGTTCTATTTCAGCTTCAGAAGTCATATGGTGTCACTGAATAAAAGAAAAACTTTTGTGCTTAATATGCAAACAGGGCTTTGAGTGCAACCCCTCACTTCATTTGCTGCCAGACTGCTATTCTTATACCCTTCCCCCTATGGAAAATCTGAAACTGCCATCAGCTGAAGCATTAATGACAGACTTTAGTCTGTGCTACTATATGCACATGTGTGGATTGATGATAGATACGTACATGTGTGCATGAAATCATACATACATATATACATACACAATTTTGCCAAAATAATTTATGAGGAAGAATGTGCTACCCAATCCTTCGACCTCAAATCTTACTCCATAGCTCCAAATCAATCATAATGTCCAGTCTAATGGGCCCCTTGCCATGATCTCTCCTGGTTCTTTGACTTTCCATCTGCTGTACCTAGAATACTCTTAAATTTTGTTCATCTTTGCCCAGAGCCTGCATTGCCTTCTTACAACGTATCCCCTCCAGTCTTCCTGGGCATATCTGCTCTATTTACTGTACAGAGTCTTTCTTTCCCCCTCATCTTGAAGATGTTTGTAGTATAAGACTATATAAAGAAGTTCTGTTGCCTAATAGACTATATGAAAATATGAAGTCAGCAGATTGGACATGGAGGCTGAATACATATTCCACTCTCTCATGGGATGCAGTTTGACACAGCAGGGAGAATAGTCTTAGCAATCAGAAGACCCGATTTAACCAGTAGCACTGTTGCTTACTAGCTCTGCATCCTAGGCAAGTTGCTTAATCCTTTGGGGCCCCTTTCTCGTCTAATGCCATGTCACCCCAGACAGCTTGATCCTGCAAAGTCCTCTGTCTTCTACAGCTGGGAATGTGCTTCAGGCACATTGTATATCTGCTCTTTTCAGCTACAGAGAAAGGGAGAGGATAAGCTGTGAACTCTGACATATTCACAACACTAACAATGTTTGCAGACCTATGCACGGATACGTAGGGAGATCATCTAGGTTAAGTTGTGATTCATTATAGGAATATTTTCTGATTGTTGAATTAATCTGCTGTCTTACTCAAAATCCAAGTTTACTTCTTTAGAAAAAGAAATGGAGCCAAGTTTTCGTTTACATAGCTCATGTTCAGCTAGTACCAAGTCCCCAGGGTATCGTATATTGCTGTAGACATAGAGAAGCCTCAAGTGAGAAAGGTTCAAGAACACCAATCCACTGAGGATTCTGATATTTCAAGTCCTTAAAAGAGGAATGTTTCAGAATTCTGCCCACATTCTTGCCTATCTCAGATAGGAGGAGATGGGGTTTTCAGGAGAAGTGAAATGGCTCCTGTTAGATCCTCCCTCCTAAACTCTCACTCAAACTCATAATGGAAACTATTTGGAAGAGTCAGGGATTCTGTGTGCCTTTGGACAAGTTCTTCCCTACCTGGTGCTCCTGGAAAGGGAGGTGAGGAAACAACCCACCTCTCAATCCACTCACAGTGTAGCTTGGTCCAGGGCTGTGTCTTCTAAAGAAAACACGAGCTTAGAAGGGTTGCCCATAGGCTAGTGGAAAAGCCCTGAGAATGACACCAGCATAAAAGGAATTGCACTATTTATGTTCACACGTAAGAATGTACATTAAAACATGCAGTTTGCAAATGACTCTAAAGTCTAGATAGAATTTGTCCTAGGGCTATTAGCCCATGGCCCTCATGGTTTGACTGCATAGAAGTTTTACATTATGTTTACATTACATTATTTTTAAGAGCTGTCAATTTTTATATACTCAGCTGGATAATACTTTCTGAAAGATCTCAGAGCAGGGGCATTGGTGCTCAGCAACAGGTCCTTTTGCTTTCTCATCTTTTCCAGCCTCCTTGCAGTTAGATAGGATCTCATGACAATTCCTGGCCAATGACAAGTAAGAAGAAATGGTGTGATTTTGGAAAAAATCAAAAAAGAACAAGCAAGAGACTCTAGCTGTCTCAAAGCACTATCTGAACCAGTTGTTGGGTGACCAGCTACCCTGCTTTGCCTGGGACTGTGTGGTTTGCTGGGATATGGAGCTTTCAGAGTTAAAATAGAAAGTCCCAGGAAATTTGGGACAAGATATTACCCTAAAGATAGCACTGCAATGGTAGAACCCCTACCCACGTGGCTCTGGACAGTCTAGGTGGAATAGAGCCTCCATGATTCACAAGGGTCATGATGCATGAGGGAGAAATGGGTTTTTGTTGTGATAAGCTACAGAGTCTTTGAGGTTACTTTTTACATAACATAGCATATCTTGTTTATCCTGAGTAGTAAACCCAACACTCCCATTCAATGAACTGATCTCCTACCTTCTGGATCATTTCCTGAGATGTTCTATGTACATTAACTATATAAATATCTCATCATCATTAAACCTAGACTCCCCCTACAGAAGCTTAGCTTTCTCCTCTTCCATAAATTTTAGATACCGAGTCCTTTAATCTTATATCTGTCAGGTCTCTCAAGTCTGCCTCCCTCTCTTTAACTCCACCTTTGCCCTCAGGGCTCTGGCCCACATTAATCCTCACTCCTCCTTTCCAATAGCCTCCTAACTGGGCTCCCTACCCATTGTGCCTTCCTACTTCAATTAATTCTACACAATGTTTCCAGGTTAATGTTCTCCGTTCTATCACTTTTGTGCTCAGATGCTCCTATTGGCAACCAGGTGAAAATGCATTAAGCCTAATTATGCCTTTAATTATAAGCCATGTTTTCCCCCAACCGCTGCCTTTCATCTGTAGTTATAGCATTTAGCCAAATATTGTGAGCTCTTTCCTAAACATCTCTATGGTAGATTGATTGTAAAACTGACCCCAACTCTATCTCTGAATATGTACCCCTTAAAATCTGACTTTGCAGCTCTTCCCTTAAATCTGGGATTTCCTGTGACTCACTTGGCTCAATAGAATGTAATGGAAGTGATGATGTGGTGTAGATTTCATGGAGCCTTGCATGCTTCTGCTCTCCTTAATGCTCTTCTTTCTCTATCATAAGATTTTGTCTGGGCTAGCCTTTGTTAGAGGATGAGACCCATGGAGCACAATCACGTCAGCCCAGCTGTTCCAGCTAAGGCCCTCCATCTGTAAGAAAGTCCACCCAAGATCAATCAAGACACCATTGGCCTGCAGTTGACCGCAGATGCATGCATGAGCCTATTGAGCCAGCCCAGATTTGGCGAATGGCCCCAAGAGCCCATGGTCTAGTGAAAAATACTAAACTATTATATTAAGTCATTAGGTTTTGAGATGTTTTGTTAGAAAGCAATAGTAACCTTATGTTTAGCATAAGTTAAACCTATGTTAACTTATGTTAACTTATGTTACAATTAACATTGTAATGTCCCAAGTCTTTTCTTTTTACTTTCTTTCTCATTGCTTCTGCTTCTGCTATCCTGCCTATCCTTGTTGCATGGTCTTGCAGAAGATGGTAGCCTGACCCCTTTCTTTGCCCTGGGACCAGAGTCATTCTGCTTCAACCTGTCTGATCTTCCCACCTTCACTTTTTTTCATCTGTAATGTGATGAAAAGATTGGCATTAGATGAACCCACCTTGCCTGTTTCTGTTCAGTGATGTTTAGCTGGAAACATAAACAAGATCTCTTTAAGCCTCATATTGGCCAGAACAGTGGGAAAGAGTATATTTATTCACTCAGAAGTTTTTTTTAAATCATAGCTTGAATGGCGAAAAGTAGACCATGTGTCACCAATGTGGATGTGTAAGGGTGATTGTGTACATTTTTTTGTTGAACAAACACACATTGTAAGTGGAATAAACAGAGATGTAGGCAGGAAAGTCAACAGTGGCTCTTGAGAATTGAATGAATTTTCTGTTCTAAAGTTCTTCCCAGCTCATGTCTTGTCAAATATAACTTGTAAAGATTTGCTTTGAAATAATGCAGAGGAACCTAAACAAATAACTCAGGTAGCATCATGTTCCAGAAGAACTGTTTGCAGGAAGCAGAGAGGTTACTCTGAGTGTGATTCCAATAACAAAGAACCTGGAGGGGTTCAAAATTGTAGCATAAGAAGATCCTCAACTCACCTCCTCCCACAGATATAAGAAATTTCCAACTACTTATACAAGTTTACCTGAAAAAGACCTGAATACTAGATAAACATAATTTTCACAACAAAAGATAAAAATTCAACATTGAAATAGGAGAGGCAGAGATGGGCTCACCATAACCCCAAAACAATAAAACACAAATCCACCAAGTGGCACTGATACACCTTTGGAAGGGATCTCAAGCTATGAAGTTTTCCCTGAGAAATGAGGGTTCTGTCCTCCACGTCAGGCATGCCAACCTGTAGATTCTGAACAGAAGAGATGAGCCCACAAAATATCTGGCTTTGAAAGTCCGTGGGGATTACATCCAGGAAAATCATAGAACCATAGGGAAGGGAGAAATCACTCTTTAAGGGCTTGTGCACAGATTTACTCACCCTGGGATCCAACTCAAATGCACCACTTGGAAAAGTGCCTAGACCATATGTGGAGATGACCCACTATGAATCTTGAAGGATCTGCTGAAGAGGCAGGAACTTGTTGGGACTTTCTGCAGGAATGGAGACAGTGGCAGGCACCATTTTTGAAATCTCATTTTAATTTGGTTCCAGTGCTGGTGGGCTTCTAGCTTTTTGGCAGTGGAGGACATGCCTTGCTGAGGGCCCTGCCCACCTTTTTATAACAGCTACATGCACAGCTGGACCAGGTGAGAGCCCTGCCAACCCCTACCCCATAGTTGCTGGCTCACCTCAGCAGAAGGGCACATGCAACTCACACAGGGATGCCCCTCAAGCACCTGGCATAGGTGGCCAAGGGAAATAGCACTTCTGAGCCTCACAGGACATCTACATAAGGCCTCTTCTTCAAGGTTGGGAGAAGTGGCTGATTTACCTACTACATAGAAACAAACACAGAGAGTCAGACAAAATGACCGATATAACAAAACCTCTGAAAAAAATCCTTAATGAAGCAGAAATAAGCAATATACCTGACAAAAAGTTTAAGCTAATGGTCATAAAATGCTCACCAAACTTGCAAGAAGAATGAATGAGCACAGTGAAAGCCTCAATAAAGAGAAAGAAAATATTAAAAAATATATATAACAGAAGTTACAGAGCTAAATAATAGAATAATAAGGATAGAAGAATTGAACTGAAATTGAACTGAAAAATACACTAGAGGGGTTCAACATCAGACTGGATGAAGCAGAAAAGCAGATCAGAGAACTGGAAGACAAAATAATGAAATTCACCCAGAAGGAGCAGTGGAAAGAAAAGAATTTTAAAAAGTGAAGTTACCTTAAGGGACCTATGAAAAGAAATGGTACTAATTAATAACAAGAAAATATATGAAAATAAAAATCTCACTAAAAAAGGTAAATAGATAGCAAAGATAGTGGATCAATCGCTTATAAAGTAAGAATGAATGAAAAAAGACTTTTAGTGGCAAAAATAATGAAAACAATAATAATTAGTAGGGATAAAATGAAAGATGTAAAGTGTGACATCAAAAACAAAACCAGTGGGAGTAAAAATGTAAAGTTTTGGAGTGTGTCCAGATTTAAATTCTTATCCACTTAAACCTTAAAACCAACTGTTACATACATAGGATATTAGATACAAAACTCATGGCAACCATGAAGCAAAGTCTATAGTAAAAACACAAAATAAAATAAGAAAGAAATCTAAATGTAACACTAAAGAAAGCCATCAAACCACAAGGGAAGACACACAGAGAAGAATAAAAGAACAGAGAGAAACTACAAAAACACCCAGAAAACAATGAACAGAATGGCAGTAAGTACAGACCTATCAATAATTAATTTAAACGTAGATGGACTAAATCAAAAGACATAGAGTAGCTGAATGGGTCAAACAACAAGACTCATCTATATGCTGCCTATGAGAGACTCATTTCAGATATGAGAACACACACATAACTCAAAGTGAAGAGATGGAGAAAGTTATTCCATACAAATGGGGGGAAAAGAAAGCTGGTGTAGTTATATGCATATCAGACAAAATAGACTTTAAAGCAAAGAGTGTAACTGCAAACAAGGGTATTATATAATAATAAAGGGGCCCGTCCTGTAGGAAGACATAACATTAAAAAATAGCTATGCACCTAACATAGAAACACCGAGATATAGAAATCAAATATTGGCAGACCTAAGGGTAGAAATTGACAGCAATACAGTAGTAATAGGGGTCTTTAACACCCCACTTACTTCAATAGATAGATAATCCAAGCAGAAATTAATAAGGCAATATTGGTCTTAAACAACACATTAAACAGATGGACTTACTGGATATATACAAAAGCAACAGAATATGCATTCTTCTTAAGTACACATGGAACATTCTCCAAATAAAACAAGTATCAATAAATTCAAGAAAGAGTATATCAAGTATTTTCTGACAACAATGGTTTGAAAACAAAAATCAATTACAAGAAGGTTGGAAAAAATAAAAAATAAAAAGTGCAAGTTAAACAACATACTACTGAAAAACCAATGGTTCCTCAAAGAAGGTAAAGTAGAAATTAAAAAAAGTACATATAGACAAATGAAAATACAAATACCACACACCAAAATCTATGGGATGAAGCAACAGTTGTTCTAAGAGAGAAGATTATAACAATACAGGTCTACGTTAAGAAGGAAAAAAATACAAAAAACAAAAAACAAAAACCCTAAACAATCTAACTCTACACCCAAAGGAGGTAGAAAAAGAAGAACAAGCATAGTAGATTAAAGGAAACAAACAAACAAAAATCAGAGTGGAAATAAACAAAATAGGAAATAGGAAGACAATAGAAAAGATCAATGAAAGTAAAGCCTGAATTTTTGAAAATAAAAGCAAAATTGACAAACTTTTAGCTAGACTAACCAAGAGAAACAGAGAGAGGGCTCAAATAAATAAAATTACAAATAAAAGGGAAGATACAATTGAACCACAGAACTATAAAGAATCATTAAAAACAAGTACTATAAACAATTATATACCAACAAAACTGAACAACCTATAAGAAATGGATAAATTTCTAGAAACACACAATCTTCCAAGACTGAATCATGAAGAAATAGAAATCCGAATGGACTGATTTCTAAGAAGCAGATTGAATCAGTTAAAAAAAAAAAAAAAAACCCTCCCCCAAACCAAAACTGAGGACCAGATGGTTTTACTGGTGAATATTCAAATATTCAATGAAGACTGAATACCTATCCTTCTCAAACTCTTCCAAAATATTGAAGAGGAGGAAACACATCCAAACTACATTTTATGAAGCCAGCATTATCCTGATAACCAAACATTAACATATTTTATAATTAAAAGTATCAGTAAATTCAAATTCAAACAAACAGAAAATGAGGTGACAATACTAAAGATTTCTAAAAACACAAAATTCTCAAACAGCGACCTCATTTAACATAGCAACTGTTTTCCGTGTTACATATTACTGTAGACTCCTGATCTGGATGGTTATATTTCATATAATTATAATTATAAAACATAGAATGATTTTATATGATGCTTTTTTTAAGTTTATTTATTTATTTTGAGAGAGAGAGAGAGAAAGCACAATCATAGGAGGGGCAGAGAGAGAGGGAGAGAAAGGATTACAAGCAGGCTCCATGCTATCAGCACAGAGCCCGATGTGGGGGCTCGAACTCACAAACTGTGAGATCATAACCTCAGCTAAAATCAAGAGTCTGACACTTAATGAACTGAGCCTCCAGTGCCCCTGTATGATGCTTTTTAATTAAAACTACATTATAAACTTTTTTGGTTTTCTGTACTGTCTTAATCATTATATTTTTTTATGTCTAGCTAAGTCTACTGTTAAATGGTATAACATCTACTTAGCTGTTCTCCTATAGTTGGACATTTAGATAGCTTCTAATAGCTTTTGAATAATTAACAATGGAAAATTTATAAATGCTGGGTTTGTTTTACACATCTGATAATAATAATAATTATTATTATTAATATTATTTTAGGATAAATTCCCAAGAATGCTATTCTTGAGCCAAAGTGTACAAAGAAGTTTATGGATCTAAAGTGTTAGGCCAATTTATTTGTGCACTAGCAGAACTTTTCATTAAATATCACATAACTTTTGAAACCATGTTAATTCAGCTTTGGCTTTTGCGATGTCTTTGTTATTCCAGCACAAGTGGAAAGTCCATTTAGATGTGTGAGGTGGAAAAGCGTTGGGTTGAAAAAAATGCCAGAGAAATGGCAGGATAGCACTAGGGACTATGTTATGATAATGAGTTTCCTGTTGGAAACATGAGAAAAGCATTCATGATATGACAATAGAATGATGGCCACAAACTTGTAGAAATAAAAATATAAATAATAAAATGAAACAGTTTCAATTAACATGACTTATCATCTTAGTAAAGACAGTGTCGATCTTAAATGGAGTGCCATGTCTAGAAACCAAAAGTGGCGCCATCTTCCACAGGATATCTGGATTATGGTGTGAAAAGAGATGGGATAATGTCATCTGGACTTGCCCATGACAGCTGAGTACTAGAGTCCCGCCGACATCTCACATTTCCCCTGGAAACACAAGCTCATTCAGATCTGAAACATCCTTCCCCTACCCTCACACCACTGCCATCAATCTCTATGAAAGAATCACCCAGCCCTTTGAGATGCAGTTCATACGCACAGATGTATTCTTCAAGTGACAAATAGGCAACCGAGGGGAAACCTGGAAGCACCAGACAACTCTTATCACGGTTAATCTTCCCAGCCAGTTAATCATATAGTCTTTCCAGCTACTGAGGTCTTTTTTAATTTACACTGAGAGGATTGGGGTAATTAGCCTCACCAGGGTCATTGATCTTCAAGGGGAGAGGCTTGCTCAAGTGTTTCATTCTTCTTACACAATTTGAAAAAAAAAAGAAAAGAAAAGAAAAAGAAAATTTCAAACTCCATATCTCATCATTTATCTTTAGCTCAAAATAGGATTGAGTTAAGGTTAATATTACCCAGGTTTCCCAGACATGGCTTTCACACTGAATTAAACTTGAATGGAGAGCACTTTTTTTTCTTTTATAGTTTTTTGTCAAGTTGGTTTTGTTCTAACACCCAGTGCTCATCCCAAGTGCCCTCCTCCATGCCCATCATCCCCCTTCCCCTCTTCCCCACCTCCATCAGACCTCAGTTTGTTCTCAGTATTCAAGAGTCTCTCATGGTTTGCCTCCCTCCCTCTCCCCAACTATTTTCTCCCTTCCCCTCCCCCATGGTCCTCTGTTAAGTTTCTCCTGTCCCACCTATAAGTGAAAACATATGGTATCTGTCCTTCTCTGCCTGACTTATTTGGCTTAGCATAACACCCTTGAGTTCCATCCACGTTACTGCTACAAGTGGCCAGATTTCATTCCTTCTCATTGCCATGTAGTATTCCATTATATATAAGCACATCTTCTTGATCCATTCGTCAGTCGATAGACATTTAGGCTCTTTCCATGATTTGGCTATTGTTGAAAGTGGTGCTATGAACATTGGGGTACATGTGCCCCTATGCATCAGCACCTCTGTATCCCTTGGGTAAATCCCTAGCAGTGCTATTGTTGAGTCATAGGG